>CAODLS010425581.1:0-10079 GCA_948243855.1 Flueggea neowawraea | reverse complement strand
TTTCTGCCTTATTTTGCTTGCTATCTTATTCATGTGTTGGAGAGATGCCGATGGAACACTTTATGCTCTTCTGTTTTTTCTCCTTACCCTAGGCGTTGCATAGAGAGATGTTGTTCGCCTGTTCTGTCCCAAAAGATGTTGCGTTATTGTTGCTTTTAATAACTTTTACATCAGTGAGATAACATTTTCTGCTTCATTTGGGAAAAATCTGACAAATTTCTTGAATGGGTGCATCATTTTATAATCATATATGGGTATTGCATGAAGATTTGAATGGATGTTGACTTGTTTAGGATAACATTAATTTTAAGATGCTCATAGTTCATGGCGCCAGTCTGAGTCCACTCTTTTATGTTGGGAAGCATTTACCAAGTGATATTCTATTTTGATTTTCTGGTCCAGATGAAGTCAAAAACAACCAAGTTTGTACGTTGTGTGAGCAGTTTTCTACCCAGGCAATTGACTACCTGGCTGAGAACAAGACCCAAACTGAAGTTGTTGAGTACCTTCACTTAGCATGTGGTCGGGTGTCTACTTTCAAGCAACAGGTATGCCATTTCTTCAGTTTTAGAATGTTCGGTGGGATTTCTAGTTGATACCAGAGGAGAACAATTAATAACGTTTTGGTGATTTTGATGATGTGGCTAACTTGAAGTTGCATTCTTGACATGTGCTGCACTTTCTAGGAGTAAGCTTCCCTAGTTAGAAAGACCAAGTGTATCATCACTATTTCTCTTTTTGGCACCAAGGAATATGGTCCTTGAATTATTAGATAACAGTGTTAGCATTGCTAGTACCACATGTAGATATACATTGTAATCAATCAAACCAAATTGCACCATCTAAATTTAAGTAAATATCTCTGAATCTTTTGAATTTAAACTAAATATAAATCGTTATATGATTTCATAGTCCTTTTGATTTACTCTTGCTTGATTCATCATGGGTACCCATTAGGCACTTTGCAGTGGAGTGCCAATCTTAAATAATCTCTTCTATGATGGTATAAGGGCATCCATATATGCTATAAAGTAACATATTATGTGGTTTGTACAATATGCATGAATAGTTGACTATTTTCCATTCTGTGTTGTAGTTAGAAAGAAAATTTCTAAAAATTTAAAGTCTTTAAAACGCTATCTTTATCATAATTTCTGTAATATTAATTTCTGATATTTTCCTAAGTACATGATTTCAAAAATATTTGACATTTCTCTTGTCTAGTGCATCACTTTGGTGGACTATTATGCCCCTCTCTTCTTTTTGGAGGTTTCCTCAGTACAACCTGAAGATTTCTGTAAAACGGTGAATCTCTGCCAGGAAATGGCAATCATTTCCAATGAAATCAAAGAAGATAGCTGTGGAATTTGCCACCGGGCTGTTTCAGAAGTAGTGGTGAAATTGAAAGATCCTGACACTCAGGTTTGTACTGCCATCACTGGCCACTAGGATAAAACCATAATTGCATGTGACAGATTTCTAATATAGATGCAGATATTCTGATTAGTCTTAACTTTTAAAAAACTGGTTTTGAGCAATGCCAAGTTATACTTTTTATTCCTACATCTGCACATGCTAGCGAAGAAGATTTTAGGTGAAGTTCTTATAACAATTAAACAGTAATGTCTGGACCAAGCATGTTGGTCTTATGGATTTCAAGGGAATAGGATATCTACTTTCGAGATAGCCACTGCATTTTTTGGCAGGATTAGTTCATAATTTCGTGGTGTGGGACTGAATAGCTGAAGAGGAAACAGATGATGTATGATATCTTGCTCATTAATTAGTTGGTCTCTTTTCCTTTGAGAATGTCAATGGTCAATGGTGTTTGCCATCCTTCAGAGGAGTGGGATGTTTTTGTCTGGTCTTTTTATTTTTTGGTGAGGATTTGGACATTTTGACACAATAGAGCAACATGTCAATGGTTATAGACTGCCAGATTTGTTGCGAGGTATTCTGTCACTTGTACGCTAAATATTTTGTTTGTTTTCACTGTTATATTGTGAACGTTAATGATTTGTCTTGTAACAGTCCTCCTAAGAATTGCCTCTTAAAAGAATATCTATGAAATGAAGTTGTTTTCTGACTAAAGAACTTAATTTGTTTGGGTTTTATTTTTTTGTCAGCTGGAGATAATTGAGTTGCTTTTGAAGGGATGCAATTCCATGGACACTTATGCACCAAAGGTAAGAATAGTATTAAAACTCAAAGATGAATATATGAAATTTGGGCCTTGGGAAAGATGGTTAGTTGTGGTTTCTTACCAGAGAGATCATATGAGAGTTTATCCCTAAAGGGAACGCATCATTATTACTGCCTTAGCTAGTAGTGGATTGAATTCTGTTGACTAAAATTCTGGAATAATAGTTGACCATTTACAAGATCTTTGGGTGCATAGCTTGACTATCTTGTTGATTGAACTTTGTCCAGCATAGCTGACTTTTAGCCCTTTTTTTTTGGTTAATTAGTCTAAATGATTAAGAGATCACCTTGGTATCATTGGATTACAGGACCATTGTTTGTTTGCCATTTAATTTTAGTTGGGTCATTATTAATTGTTTATGTCATTTTTTTAAATTCGTTTAGGTAGATGGCTGATTAGCTAATGGCTTCCATTGCTTTATTTTAAATCACACGACGAGACGGTAGAAAAAGCTTTATATTTCAAGCAAAAGTATGATAAAGTGATCTTTCATCATAGGAATGTCTCGTGTGCTATTTTGTATGGAAAAAATATCTGGTTGTTTTCCATTGTTGCATTTTTTGTGTTTATGAATCTTTCTTTGTCAATTTTTGCTGAAAAAGTAGTTCTCGATTTGAATATGGAACTTGAGTTTTGTGATGTCTTCAAATGTTGACCTAATCATAAAACAGTGAATGACTTGTGTTTGAAGCCACAACATAAGGACGATGATTGAATTGTTTGTAAGTTGTGACTTTGTATGGTTAGCCAAAGTAACTTTGCCTGCTGTCTTGGTGTTCGCCAATTTCCCATTTGGAATACGTATTGATTAACCTCCTTTTCCAGTGGCATTTAATATGATTTTCTACTTATTTACTCGACTCTGCTGCAGTGCAAGAAAATGGTTTTCGAGTACGGTCCGCTGGTGCTTGCCAATGCAGAGCAGTTTCTGGAAACAACAGACTTGTGCGTTGTGTTGCACGCCTGTACTTCTTCCACGGCCAGAACTGAGCCATCACAACAGTTAAAGGCCGATTCGTAAGCAGTCATGTGAAAGATCGAGGGAAAAAGATTGCACACAGCTCAAGCTGTTTGTATAATACCCTTTATACTAGGTGTGTGTGAATACAATTTGATACGCTTGAGCTATTGTTGTAACTAAACTGAACTATAGTTTCAACTCATTTGTATTTGAAACATAAAATGTTCAAGTTATTTATCTGGTGAATCAAAATCTATGCTTTGTGGGAAACCTACTAGACTGGCTGTGTTCGTTAGTGAAAGATTAAGAGAGAGATCGGAGGAGTAGATTGCAGATTGGTAAATTTGTTATGGTAAATTTGTTAAGACTATATAGTGGAAAAACAGAGAAATTAACATCTTTTTAGAAATACAATATGCTTGAATAGTGTACATGCTCAGTAATATACTAGGACTCGTGGCGTAAATAGTTTCAACTAGATTGAACATCGGTAAATCTATTAGACTATATAATGAAAAAATAGAAAAAATAGCATTTTTTTTAAATTACAATATGCTTGAACAGTATTATACGCTTAGTGATACACTAGGACTCGTGGCGTAGAACAGTTTGGACAGACCCGATTTGGACAGACTGCTTTTTGGACGGATCAAAGAGGCCGAAGTTGCACTTCAAAGAAGACGAAGTTGCAGTCGAAGTGCTGTAAAAACAGTAACCTTACGAGTCAATATAAGCTTACTGTGGAGTGTCGAAACTTTTAGCCACAGAAGTAATGCTTAACGACGCATTCATGGCTTCCTCGAATTTTCCAAATGCGACTGTAAGTTGTAAAAGCAAGTCGTACCGATCCGTAAACAACACGTGAATGTGATTATTTACCATTTTATGGCGCACCTGAAGTCTAGTGGAATCGACGTGTAACAACTTCGATCATCAGTTGAACACGAACAAATTATTACGGTCGTAAAGGCCATGATCCGTTTCTGTCGCTTCTACCAATGGCTTATGAAGTGTCCAAAGTTGAATCTCGTAGCAGAAGACAATACTACTATCTAATCACATAACTTACCTAATTTACTGAACCTCTTAAGTGGCTGAGTTCTATTGTTGGAAATTAGATGATTACTCTCTTCGTCTACTTAGATAGGCTTACTTTCCTTTTTCGTCTCTATTTAATTATGAGCTAATTTCATTGGTAAATAAGTGATTACAGAGGATTTATTTGGAAAGTATAAGGTTTAACGAATAATAGGCTTTTCAATAGTGAAAGAAATAAAGAATGACAACGACTATTGACAAAAAAATATGCTAAATGTTAACAATATACTGAAATATGCTAAATATTCTTATCACCAAACAATATTGTGTTAACCTTATTTATTTTACATTTCCATTTTGCAATTTTGTTGATCCAATGTCTTTTTAGTCTTAAATGTTCTTTAAGTGATAGTTTAAGAAAAAATTATAATAAATTTTGTTATTTAATTTAATTTAATTACATTTTTAAATTGTGTGGAAATTTAACAAGGTCCATGCTTTAGGATGGAAAGAAGTATAATTGAATTGTGGAAGCAATACTACGCTACATGAATTATGTTGACCCTACTCATGTATGGCATTACATACCGCTAGCTCAATTAAGCTAATTACGCTACATGCAGAGGTTATAAACTTTATTTCACGATGAAAAATCAACAACTTAGAGGGCATTTTTTTTATCTGAAACAACTTAGAGCAAGTCTAATGCAAGGTTGGTGGAGAGAATTTTATTTTCTTGCCAGCAACTTTACCTAACAACCTTCCATTAGGGAAGGTTGTTGCTGTGCACACGGTTGACTGCAAACTAACCGTTGTGCACATTGCCCAATGTATGCAAATAGTTTTTTTTTTCAACGGTTCTTTCCCTTTTTTTGTCTATAAATATGGCTTCATTTTATACTCTTCTCACTCACTCTTTTCACACAATTATTTTCTCACAACTTTGATTATCTCTATTGTTTGTGTCTCTTTGCTCAATTTTTTCTCATTGTGCTCACTTTTTTTCCCTCAATTTCTCACATTCTTATTTTAGTCTTTGACAAAATATGAATCCAATTGTAATATTTTTAGAACTAATTACAATGTAATATTTTTAGTTTTTTAATAATATTTAGACATTATTGTAATTTTCTATTAATGAAATTGTATTTTCAATGCTTAATTTTTATTTTCAAGTTAAATTATATTTTAAATATTTATTCAATCAACCATTAAATTTTATTTTAGTCAAATTATTATTTTTAAATATTCAATTAAATAACTATTAAAATAAATATTATATAGTATAATTATTAAAATAATATTTTTAACTCAAATATTAACTCACAAAATATTTATGTAAAATAAATATTTTTATTATAATTTATATATTATAAATAAATAAAATAATAAGTAAAATAATTGTGAGTCTCAGTTAGAAGTTAGTGTATAAAAGAGATAATTTATTGATTAAAAAATTAATAAATTATTAATATAATAGATTTATTAATCTTAAAATAAATTAGTACACTAGAGATACAATTAGAGAGTAGAAAGCCTAGAAGACACAAAATTGAAATTTCTCAACTAGTTATGCTAAGGGAGAAAGTAACTCAATCATGAGTTAATTTTGCAGATTATTTTTAGATTTAGGATGGAAAAGTAGAAGAGATTAATATAGAATTTACTTCAGTGTGGGCCACTAGGAAGGTTGAGTCTAAGGTGAGCCGTCCTTATCATTCATTCCCCTGTGCTTGAGCCAAATAAATTCTGCAAAACCAAGAACAATTAAATAGACAAATCTCGTATATTTTACGATAAGAGAACTTCAAGTGAAAGATTTTGAAACTAGTCAACTACTGAGAAGAAAAGATCGAGTTTTTCTTTTGTGAATTGTTTTGAAACCAGTCAAAAAATTGTTATTTTTGCTATTTTGTTTTGAGTTCTCAAAATTTTTCCTCGTTATAAGATGTAGATGTCTAATGTCGTATGAAAGCCACACGAGAGGCAGACCTAATATAATTTCCTTAACGTGTAATATAAAGTTTTTAAAGATGACAACCTTTTATATGATTATACAAAATCTTAGTACACGCTTACGGCACAACATATTTGACATGATTTTTTTTTTTGTTTGTTTATAATGTGGTGTGTAATAATCGTGTGAAACATATAAATAATATAATTAGACAATTATATATGACTTATAACGGAAAACATAAGACCATTATGACTTATAAAAAAAGGCACAAGACGATTATAATATGTGAGTATGAATTATCAAAAATTATTTTAAATGGGACGCCAATTGCTAAGTACTAATTTTTTTTAACTCGATCAAGAAAAGATATTAAGGGTGTTTAGTTTTAGTATATTGAGTAGAAAATAGCATATGCAAATTGATAAATTTTGTTGAAAAATACGGTCCGCCCATAACGGGTGAATTGAACTCAGT
The DNA here is from genome assembly GCA_948243855.1 of Flueggea neowawraea. Classification (NCBI taxonomy): domain Eukaryota; kingdom Viridiplantae; phylum Streptophyta; class Magnoliopsida; order Malpighiales; family Phyllanthaceae; genus Flueggea; species Flueggea neowawraea. The sequence goes on along the minus strand of CAODLS010425581.1, from coordinate 3,443 downwards.
CTGTTTAGGTGTGAACCAAGATCGTGGACCAAGACCAATTGGAAAGCCCAATTGAGGAGAATCAAACTCGGTTAGCTAAGATGTGAACCGGGACGTGAACCGATGCCAATTGACAAGCCCAATTGAGTTAGGGATGAAATGGGCTGGTTGGGCCTATTAGGCCCGTTAAAGGCTTATATAAGGAGCTTTGCTCCTTCCTCTCATTCAACACCAATACACACACAAAGAGAGAGAGATAGAGCTCTCAACCGGGAGAGAGAGAGGTTCGGCCTCCTGTCCGGAGTCCTGCACATATAACGTGTGACATTTAAACTGCGAAACAACTGAGTACTCCCGTTGGCATTTCAACTGTGGTTTGCTTGTAAGACCAACATAGAACTGGTCTTGCTCCGCTGCAAGCTTCCGCTGGAATCGAGATTAGTAAGTCGAACCTATTTATTATACTGTTTATTAGTTAAACCGGTATAGGATTCTTTCCTTGGTATCAGAGCCAACACAATTTTTTTGAATATGTTTAGAAAATATTGTTGGTCTCTGTCTAGAATGCCTACTGTGATTTTTTGGTATTCAATTTTCTGTCTCGAACATCGTTTTTGTTCAAGTCCGTCCAAAGTCAAATTCTGAAAATTAGAATTTCGAAATTTCAATAAAAGATTTGAGATCAGCAACCTTCAAAACGTTATTTGCCAAAATTTTGTCACGAAATTCCATCGAAAAGGTCGTCAAATTAACGAAAACCCGATCAAAAAATACTGAGTGTGGATACCTAGATGAATTTATTCATCTGATAAGAAATGATGACGTGACACATTTCTATTGGTTGCATGTGGATCACTCAAATAGTGACACGTGGCAACGATAGAAGGATCAAGAAGGATCCGGAAAAGACACACAGACGAATCACATTTAGCAACGTGCCACACGGTCAAACGGTCAAAGTTGACTGCACAAAACTTGGACGAATTATACATTGACACGTGGTTTGTGCAGTCGCGACAAGTGTCTTCCTGCAACGTCGACACGTGGACATATATGGCGTCAATACGTGACAGCATGTTACTCCAACACGTGGCGATATCTGTATGTGACATATGGCATCACATGGATGCAACACGTGGCATGCTGACTAGTCCGACACATCATCATGTTTAACCATTGATATGGTGACACATGGCATATGTGCCACATGTCGGACATGTCATCGTGACACGTGCGTGTGCGTATCGGTCAACTTGGACCATTAAGAAAGCGACATGTTGCCGATTCAGATTTCGACACTTGTTTTATCGACATGTGTCACCACGCGACTGCGACACGTGGCGGCACCATGCAGCCAGCCGTGTAGTGCGTGAAGGCGCGTGGACGCGCGTGGTAGTGAACTAGGCGGCGCGTTGGAGTGAACTGGGCAGCTCGTGACACGTGTACCGACCACCATTTTTCGTGTTTTTTCCTGCATAATTATTTTTGGATTTTTCTGGAATTTTTGGTATATTTTTCAGAATTTTTTGAGTTCTTGAACTATTTTTTCCCAATTTATTAGTGTATAAATAATGCTAAAAAATTGTGAGAAATTGCATTTTTTGCAAAGAATTATTTTGAAAATTAGTTTTCAAATTTATCATTTTTAAAATGTGCAAATGTGGTTCTTACTTAGATAATTAAAATTAGATTTCACTTATTTGAAAAATACGGTAGTTCGTATATACCCATTTTATTTGTAATTTATTACAAATATACGAATGAGGTAAAACCACGTTGTATTGAACATAGTGCGAATTAAGGAAGAATTTGCACAACTCCTAAAAGAGAGTATTTTGGGACGGTGGTTGTCGTAAAGGAGATTTGACTATGCATTAAGTGTATAATGGTGATGAAGGTTCACTTACTTCGTAAAAGATTATGATACTCATAACCGATATTGGTTAAACTATTGGTCTATACTAGAATTTTATAGAAATATGATTCCTTAAGTGTTGAGGAAAGACACTTTGAGATTCTAATGAGTTAATAACGTTTGGAAATTGGTATGTCCAAGATCACTATGATCGCATAGAGAGATCGTGAGAAGTGGGAGATCCACTTTAAGGTTATATGATTTTTAGAATTTTTGATAAGTTGTCACGACCACTTATGAATTCTATTTTAACATTTTGGAAAAATGTTCATTGTGTATCCAATTGGCAGGCATAAGTTTAATACTATATTTGTATAGTATTATTCTTTGGGGATATTAGCATGATTTGTGTATTAATATAGTCCAATGTTAATGTATTTTATATTAACATTGAGATAGATTGTTTGGATTACATGTTGGTTTAATAAATGAAGATGATTTCATTTATTGCTTTGACTTATTATTGTATTAATTTGTCTTAATTTTATACAATATTTTATATGTTGAATATATTGTCCAATTATTGAGTTTGTCTAAATAATTGATATGACCAACATGAATTCACCCAAGTCAAATTGACTTTAAAAGTGAATCCAAACAGTCATTATTTATTGTCTATAAAATTAAATATAGTATGGTTAATTGTTAAGACCGATATGGTAAATGTGCACTTAGTGTACATTTCGATTCAAAACTTAATAAGAGACTATGCTAATTTAATTTTTGGTTGGATAGTAAATATATGTGTATTGCCGAATAAATTACTTGTGTGTAACTATGTCTTATTGTTTGTCATGTTATTTGTATGATTCACTGCTTATAAAAGTAGATTGATTCCGAGACATACATATGTGTATGTTAAAACTATGTTGAGTTTAGGTGACAATAATCGTAATGCCTAGATTAGAAAAATTTAGCATGTACTCTAAGAACTAAACTCGTGCCCATTTGAACTTGGTTATGTCCAAATTCAAAGATGAGTAGAATACCACTCAACACATTTTGTACTGAAATGTCTATAAGATATGAAAGTTAAGAAATTCCACTACGTCTATCATCGTCTTTTATCGGTACAAAAGATGATGTATTCACTGGGCTAATTTACAAGTATCAAGATGTAATATATATTTGTAATTTGCAGTTTAAGAGCATTTAGTTGGCGTGACACTAACTAACCTCATGGTCTTTGACCATCGACTGATACTTGTTATAAAACCTAATCATGAGAGTAGAGGCATAAGACCTATATGATTAGAGAGCTTAGTGATCTTGATCATTGTTTGATCAAGGACAAGGTCCAAAGTAGTTATTCACTTCTTACCTAGATGTTAGGAGCAAATCAAATTGCACCTAATCCACGTTTATCTCAAACATGAGATTGTGAGGAATTCGATAACGTCTTATTCTATTGGAGAAATTCCAATACAAAGGCAAGGAAAAAGGTTTAAGAACCTTAAGTCCTTAAGAAGTGGAGACTAGACAGAATTATGAGAAAATCCACGAACATGAACAATGCCGATATTTTGTAAGTGAAATGTTAAAAACCAAA
>CAODLS010425497.1:0-25121 GCA_948243855.1 Flueggea neowawraea | reverse complement strand
GAGAGTTTGAAGCCTAAGCGTGCTTTTAAGAGCACTCTGACTAGAGACCATAGTTCAACTCGTGAAAGTTGGCCTTAAGATTTGAGAGGTTTTGACACCCAATCACTAACCCTACTTTTTTTTAAGAAAAAAAAAAGAACTACGAAATGTCACCAACCAAGAACCTCCAAGATTCAATCCAAGCAAAGAATGAAACTTGACATCAAAATTTACAAAGCAAAGTAAGTTGCACTGAACAGAGAAGAAAGATTTGAATGAACCTGCTGCTTAACTCCAAGTGGGTAGCCAGTAAGATACGAGACAGTCCAATCAAAGAACACATAAGGGTCACCTGCAAAAGAAACAGAAAGCAAACACAAACCCAAAAAGAGAAACAGAACACAAGAAGAAGAAGAAGAAGAAGAAGAAGAAGAAGAAGAAGAAGCCATTTTTAGATCCTTCTATGCAAAACTCCTCCAATTTGATTTATCTTATCAGAAATCAAAACCAGTTCACACGAAGACAAAGAAACAGATACAGGTTTGTGAGAGAAAGAAGTAAAAAGCCACAAGTGGGGCTGTGAGTGAAGCCATGTACAGTCCTAGTTACTGCGTGCTTTGTAATGCCAGCTTGGAAGTGTCTGAGGCTGCCGGGTTTGAACAGTGGGTCCCAGTTCTAGTGAGGTTCTGGAGAAGCGGAGCTGAAAGAGTCACAATGTGGGTCCGTAAAGCCACAATTGGAATTGGGAAAGTTGAAATGGCGTTGCAAAGTTCCTTGACTGACGGCTATGAGTATGGGGTCTGTCTTTGTCACCACCCAAATTTCCCACTTTGGTCTAGGGAGAGTTGCGAGCCAATTGTTCACACACATGGCCATGACCCAACCCATTCTTCCACTTCTAGACGTTACAACACCCCCAGTGTTTGAACAATTTAGGCATGAATATAATATATTTGAAGGTGATCAAAGTTTCTTTTTTATGGTGATTTATTTTTTAAATGTAACTAATCTCGTGTGGTAGATTAAAAAATCGAGTCGAACGAGACCAAATTTGTTAATTACCATAATTTTTATGCTTTTGTCTTCCAATTTCTTTGTTACGTGCTGTGATTTCTTTAATTCGTGTTTCTGTCAGACTTCTTATTTTCCGTTTTGTTTATGTGTTGGTATGCTTGGGGTTTTTGTGATTGATGATCTCATATGTGTGTTTTCTTATTTTGATTTCTCTAAAAGAGAGGGAGAGAGCAAGAGAGAGAGAGGCTTTTTTTTTTCTCACCAATGAAACACATGAGAAAAAACTACAGATTAACAATGTCTTTCATCAATATTTTCGTTGCGATTGTGTGCAGGTTTTTGGATGAGTTGCAAAATGGCAGTGCCGTCCTAATACTACTTACTTATTGGACCTAAAGACACCGTATCTTTATTTAAAACTTTAAAATAATAAGTTATAAATTTATACTATTTATAAATCTTTCATGCACATACAATTTTCTGATATGGGACAATTACAATACACACTTGCATATCTAATACATACCATTGGAAGTATTTGGTGTGGTCTCACAGATTCCTTTTGTAGCGTCAATCAGGAAGATTACTGCATTCTTAACAACATACCAACGACGGTAATAGGATTTAAGGCCGCATTGTGTCAGCATTATTTTAGACTTAATGATCCAACAATCACTACGGTGTGGAATAGGTGGGATCATTATAACAACGAAACGCTTGTCATTCACGAAGAACAGCTGGACAAGTTGTCTCTCTGCAAATGGACTTTGCGGCTGAAAGAAGAAAGAATTGAGAGAATGCAAATCAAAACTGACCAATTCGGAGAGAGAAGAAAGCAAACAGATTAAGATGTTTGAAGACAAAAAGAAGGAACTAGATTTACGTCAAAGCGGAGATGTCAACATGGAAAATGATCTCAACATTGGTGATCAATTGCTGGCTAAACAGGGAGCGATCGATGCTCTTATGGAAGCCTTGAAAAATTTGGTAAAATCTTGACTTGTGTAATCGAGGTGTCCAACTAGACAGGGAAACATTTTCAAAACAATTCTTCACTGCCTTGGAAGGTATTAACTCATTGAAATTATGAAGTGAATGACTGACATTCAGTTGCACTACCTAAATCATTAAGAGTAACTTAAACAATGGAGAAAAAAAATAGTTATTACTGCTTCACCATAGAAAGATTTGTACCAACCTCGTACCTATAGTATTGACATAAGTAATACGATCTTATGAGACCCTCTGTTAGCCCTCAACATGCAAGTGAGAAGATGTAATACCCACGTATTAGAGCATCTCAAAAATGCTTTCTAATATATATTATATATTATTTATTTTCTCATCTCTTATCAATAAATCAAATGAAAATAAATAAGAGTTGGATGGTAATATATAATATATTTACAAACATAATACGCAACATTGTTGAAGATTCTCTTACTCAGAATTCAAGCTATCAGGTCCGACAATAAGGCAACAATCAGGCTTTCTGGTTTCGAAACTTGTAACCTTGTTTTTGGGCTGGGTACATACTATTGGTGCACGTAAGCTGTTGAGTCAATTATGTCAGATACCTAAATTAATATTTAGATTTTAACCTAAAAAAGACAAGATTTCATAATCACTAAAATACCAAAATTTTCAAAGTTCAGTTTACCCGTTATCATTTTTTTATTGTTTAGTTGAAAAATGCTACATTAAGTCAAATAAAAGTGAATTTCTCGTTTTATTGCATCACTTTTTTCTCTCTCTCATTGTTTCTCTCCCCCCTCTCTCTCTTAGTTTCTCTCTCTCCTCAGCCAAACAAGCCCCTAGCCCTAATCCTAATCACCACTGTCGCCTCGCCTTCCTTGCTTCCCTCTCTTTCTCTGCGTTGTCGTATCCTTTTCTTTCCTTCGTCTCCGCCGCTTCTATTCTCTTCTCTGCAGCTCACTCTCGCTCTCGTCGCCGTCACTCCTCTTCTTCTATGTTCTCTCTCTCCATCGATCTCTACAGTTTCTCCCATGCTCTCTCCTTCGTCGTCCTTTCTCTTCACCGATCTCCGTTGCTACTCTCCTCTTTGTTGATTTGCTCGTCATCATCTCTTTTCAACTATCTCTGCGTCGTCTTTCATCATTGAGGATGTGATGCTTATGGTGGCGGCGGCTAGGGTTCCAAAACCTTAGCTGCTGCCTCTTTTTTATTTTTCTTAAAATTACATAAATATCCTTAGTTTTGTAAAAATTGAAATTGAGACTTGCGGATATATAAGGATACATTTGGAGACTATGAAAAATATATATATAAACTGAAATTTTGAGACATTTGGATACTATAAAAAATTATATAAATATTGAGATTTGGATACATTTTGTAGACTACCAAAAAACTTGTAAACTTTATATCAAAAATTGTTATTTGGGGGCTTTTTAACTTAAAAACAATATTGCATCGAATATTTATTGAATCAAATTTTATACAAAAAAATATAATTTGGAGACATTTGGATATCATCATATACATTCTAAAACATCAAATTTTTTTCCCTTAGAATTTATCTTTTTCCACAAAAAAAATCAATTTCTCGTGAAAATATTGCAATTTTTTGCAAAAATATATCAAATTCTCGGTCAATTTCTTAGTCAATTAAAAATCTGGTATTTTTGTTACATGTTTCAAGCGTGTTTTTATCTGTCAAAATTTATTTTGTGCATGGCAAAATTTAATTTTCGTATTTTAATTTCATATAAAAGTCAAATTTTCCCTAAGCCATTTGTTTGGTAGATTAGTTGCAAATTAGTTACAAAATTTCCTTGTCCTTATCATAAAAAAATACAGTTTCTCCGCTGTTTGATTCACCAAATAGAAATAAAACTAGATATCACCTAGATATCACCATCCCCCACCACTATTACCAAACAATATTAGTCTTTTAGATTCTTAATTTCTTATTTTCCCAACAATGGTATAAACAACTCATGTATTATTAAATAACAAAGGCTTAATAACACTTTTTTTGTTATTATAATGTTTATCACAAGTATATGTATATGTTAACATATAAGTCATCTTCGAATTTAAAAATGCATCATCATCATCATCGGATCACAAGTATGTGCAGAGACGGATCTAGAATTATTTTCATTCAAAGACATCGCTAAATAAAGTCATGAAAGTTAGCAGTAATTTTAAGGAAGAACGAATAGACGATGATCAAATTAAAAATTTACTTATTTATTTTTTAAAGTTTAAACACTTAAAATTATTATAATAAAATTATATATATGAGACCTCATTAGTTCCAGATTATGGGATCCTTTAACAACCCTCGGGTCCGACCCTAGTCATTAGTTCCAGATTATGGGATCCCTTAACAACCCTCGGCTCCGACCCTAGATATATGTACACATAGAGTGAAAGTTTTACACATTGTCATGTAATATTCACAAATATTGCTGGGGCCTAGGAGAGTAAAGTAATGTTGTTATTTGTAGAAAGTACGATTGGGAATAATTTAATTGTACAACAATTATTAATAAAGACATGCTTAATATAATATGTCTTGGAGTAATACCATCTTAAATTAATATTTATGTGAAGACAAAATCATAATCATAATCACGCTCAAACGTCTCCATCCTTCACATGCAGTGTCTCTCTTTCTATCTCTTCAATCTCCATCTACATATATATCTTACTTAACCCCTCCTTCTTATATCCAATTGAACGTATCTTTGCAATTTTTCATTAATTAAATTGTTAAAATATGTAGAATGATGGATTTCTATGTTCACGCATTGTTAATCATTAAGAAGAATATCACTTACCCTTCTTGTAAGTAAACAAATTTATACACACGAAGTTGATAAAAAATAGAATAAAGAAAAAAGAGTTAAAAAAAACATATAGGTTATGTTTTATTCATCATTCAAATGAAGAGTGATGATGTGTGGGTTATTTTAATTTCTTCATTTTTAAGATATTTGCTAGTTAAGCTCGTGTTCATATAGGATTTAAGTTTTTTTTTAAATGAGAATTATAGAAACGAAAACTTTTGGTGATATCATATTAAAAATTGAATTTCCTCGTAAAAAAATCCTAAAAATTAAATAACAAAAGACAAAATCTGTAACGCCTGCGATTTTGAACAACTTGAATAACTAAATTGTCGCAACCAATTTTTGGGCACGGTTGAGAAAAATAAAATAAAAAAGACTAATGCAACTTGAAAAAATTACTAATTAAGCTTGTAAATATTGATCATTAGATGTCCGATTTAACTATAAGTCAATGCTACTCCACACTAATCTTGTAAATAATTCGATTATTAATCTAATCAAATATATTAAAATTTGGGGTGGATTGGGTGGTGTATAAGCTTAGAAGCCAAACAACCAAAAAACAGAGGAAGCATGAAATCGGCATCAAAAAGTGGTCACAATAAGGAAGACACAGATTTTGAGTTAGCAGAGAATAGAATAGAATAGAAAGTGTCCAGAGATGAAAAGTGTAGTCCGAAACTGAAATTCGCCTAAGACTACTCGTAATCCACGATTTCTGAAATCGTTTCGCAGAACGTTTGTTCAGCGTTTTTATTGTTAATTTATTAAAGTTTTCAGTTTCTAACCCCTCAGTTTTTTCATCCGTTACTCAGTGACTAATTTAAGAGTCTCGCGGAACGCCTACTTTATTTTCTACTAAACACAATTTTATTTTAATCTCGTTGGAGTAAATTTGACCGTTGAATCAAAACGATTCAATGGTCAAATTTTGTTTTAAAAAAAAGCATGTGCGTGCGTGTCTAACACATGTAGCTCATCCTTCCGCAGGAGGACGAACTACGACATAAAAACTCAATAACGCGTGTCAATATCAGCGGCTAGAATCTCAATACTGCTTCCGACATATGCTTCTCGCATCCTCAATTACTGCTACTGTCCGCATCACCATTCCCACTCTCCATCACTTGCGCGTACACCCCACCTCCACTATAATTTCACTATGTTTACAAGGCACGCACCAAATCTTACCGGTGCAAAATCCATCCCCGAATGAACCTGGCTGTATACACCCGTAACTTCGATTCGGCGCTTTTACTGTCACCGGGATTTTGTTTGTTTTACAAAATATTTTTACCATTTTTTTCTAAAATATTTTTACCATTTTGGTTAGACAAAAATGGGTAGCAAATTTTTGTTAGACAAACAATGTTGTCATTTGGTCGGAAAGTTATAACTATCCGTTGTGTTTTCACGACTGATCACAAACAAACATTCAAAAAGTATTGTTATTTTGTATTCTTATAAATATGAAAATTATTAAAAAAATTCCAACTATTTTGAATGCAAATTACAATTTATTAAAGTTTTTAAGTGGCACTATTTACCTGTAAATTTAGTAAGTTGGTCTCACGAGTAAATAATATAATTTTTTATTGAACAAATATCCACCACAAACTGCATATTAGTTTGAACTCGATGCAGAGTAATGATATTGGTTATGTTTAGTTTTAAAAAAAAGAAATATTGGTTATGTAAATAAGAAAACAAAAAATAGGTGTTTATTTTGTATAAAATCGTCATATTTTTCCTGTTTACTCGTCACTAAAGATGTTTAACATAAACATAGAAGTTGTATCAGCTCAAATATTATTTTGTCACGAGGTTATTACTTTCTCTCCGTAATATCAATATATTAAAGTGTACAATGATCACTTTTGTAAGTTTAAAACTCACCCCTCATCCATCCAATATGGATTCTATCATAATCCACATGTACAACAGGAGGCGAACATAAATTAGAAAATAACTATTAATGTTAATTAATGACAGCAATGCAATTCAATGTTGTTAATTAATCACTTAATTGCTTAACGTTTTTGTCATTTCTCGCTTTTTAGTTTGCGGTAATATATATCTTTAAATGTATTAAACATATATAGTATAATCCTCGTATTCTTAACAAAAAACTATGAAAGTGTTTAGCTTATAATATTTTGATATAATATATTGTCTATTTAGTGTGTTGTGATTATCAAAATATATGTTAATTTTTCTATTTTTTTATTATACAATCTGTTAATCTGCAATCTGCTTCTATTATCTATCACTTAATCAACAAAAACTAAATACCTTCTATATGTTTCTTTTTTTATTCTCTTTAACGAGTTAATTATCTGAATCACATCCTTCTTAAAAATATTCAACTCGACCTACTAGCCTTTTTTTCATTATAGAAAGTTTGAGCATCAGGGATTTTTTATTATAATAAATATATTATTTCAAAATTTAACTTTTATTGATATGGAATGAGTGATATTCTTATGAAAAAAACTCTTTCATCGACCATGACCCATCAGTCCGAATACATGAAAAAACGGCTCAACAAGTAGTATCCTCTAAGAATAAACAATCCAATAGGGTTATAACCTTGGGGCGCTTACAAACACGCCTCCTGTTTTGCATATAAATAGCATCTCACAAACACTCTGAGGTAGGACACTTTTTTCTACTAACTCATCTCTTTCTTGGTTATGCCTTGTTCCTCTCAAACTTAAAAGTATTAGAACGGATTTCCCTGAGTAAACTCTAAGGTTTGTGTTTGTGATTGCAAGACTCTAGTTGGATTCACCTGGCCGTGGATAACACTTAACAGTATTTATCACTTTTTTTGACATTTTTTGGAACTAATTTTTTTTTGACATATAAAATCATGGGTTTACTATTAGTATTGTTGTTGCTGAAAACGCGAATCGTTGGCCCCAATGAGCAATGGAATGACACTCCAAGAGGGGGGTGAATTGGATTTTTATGGAGTTGAAAACTTTGTTGAAAATCTTTTGCAAACTAAAGCAAGTAACAAAGTCTTTTACAAACTAAAGCAAGTAACAAAGTTTTTTACAAACAAAATCAAAGTTAAATGTGGAAGCAATAAAACAACCAACCACAAGTAATATAAAGCAAGTATAGAACAATATAAGGAAAGTAAGGGAGAGAGAAAATCAAAGTCCAATACTTATAGTGATTCGGTCCTCTTGACCTACGTCCACTCCTTTAGATTCATTAGAGAGTTTAATCAACTATTTCCTTATTTGCGGGTGGATGGAAACTGTTTATAGTACTTGTTTTTGCGGGTTATATAAGCAAATCGTTACACCTTGTATTTAGGACAAAACAAGAAAATCAAACCACTAGTTTTTACGAGCTCAACTAGCAAACTGTTTCCCTAGTTTTTGCGGGTTCAACTAGAAAACCGTTAACCTAGTTTTGTGGGATCAACTAGAAAATCGTTTACCCTGTTTTGAGGATGAAACAAGAAAACCAACACTAGTTTTCCTAAGCTCACTAGCAATCTCTCTTGTTTTCTAAGGTTCAACAAGGAAACCTGTCTACCCCAAACAAATAACCTTACTTGTTACAAATCAACCCAAGAATGAAAACAGATTAAATCTCACACCAACCTAGAAATAATATCTCAAGTGAATAGCTCAAATGCATTAGAAAGGTAGAGAAAAGAGATAGAATGATTAGCAAGTCTTAGCAATGATATCTCTTACTTCTCTTCTATTTTGGGACGTCTATTTATAGCTACTCTTAAAAATATATCTGTTAGAACCTCGAAGTAGCTATTGAGAAATAAAACAAATTATGCTCAGTAATGACATCACCATATTCTACTTGCATAGCCACCATTTACGTGTGTAGTACCTCGTTCCATCTGAATTCTACGTGTTGTATATGCAAGTCTGCGTGCACTGATAGAACTCTAGTGATCTCGGCTTTACGTGAATCAGCATCTACGTGCGTTGGTATTATTCTACGTACGTTACTGGTAATTTATGCGTGCTTTGTGCCACGTTCTACGTGCATTGCTTTGATTTTCAGAATGTGCAATTTTCACCCAGACTTCTTCTACGTGCTTTGTTTGGCCTTCAACGAGCATTGTTGTTTTGTCAAAATATGCACCTCTGATTTTGCATGTAATTTGTGTCAGTATTTTTCAGGGAATATTCAAATTCTCGAGGACCGTCTTGGTTTTGTCAGCTAGTCCAGCTCATCCTCGTCTACGTGCTTAGCATTCCTTGCTATGTGCGTAGATCTTTGTGCTCTCTTGACATCATCTGAATTATTGTCAGAGAATATTCCCGTTTGAAATCTGATAGAATGCAACAAAATTTGGCTTTATCTCAGACAGTTGTCATCTTCGTCTACGTGCATTGAGGCATGTTTTACGTGCGTAGTGTAGTCTCTTTAGACATGTTTCTTTTGCTCTTCTACACGCACACCACTCATCTCAACGTGCTTCGGCTCTTGCACATTTTCTCCTTATTAATTTGAGCTCTCGTCAACGTACGTAGTACAACTTCTGCGTGCATAAAATCCAGTTCAGCATGCATCAACGCGCTTTCATGGCTTGTAAGGTGCTTTTTGGCCAAATATCAGCAAGTTTCAACTTTGCACATTTTTCATGGATGTTTTGCATTTATCATCATCAAAACTGAACTCAACAGTTGCCTCAAATCTGCAACAATAGTAAAAATGGATGAACTGAATGAATGATTGATCATGAACACTTTGAGTCACTTCAAATCCTGTAAGAACAAAATAAAAATGAGGTCGGTTGGTCCTTAAGAGACTCTCTGACACTCAAGTTAGTATTTAACTCGACAGATTTTTATGTGTAAAATTTGGGTATAGAGAATATACCTCTTAAGTGTAATGAAAACTTTTATTTATAGAGGAAGTGTAATGACATAAATGTAATTTCTGCAAATGTTCTAAAAATAAGGCCTCCTTTGTGGGTTTCCAGATTTATTTACTGAGTTGGACTTAATGGGTCTAAATCCATGTTACATTAATTGTTTCCCACTCTTATTTTCGGGTGTCCTAAAGATAAGAGTATAATTTTTTTATGATTGAACTCCACCTTACCGATTGACTTTCTTTTTGCCATTGCAGAATTGTGGTAGTTAAGACCATTCATGACCTATTCCTGACTTCAAGGACTATGCAAAATTTTTTTTGAAACTTTAAAGACTGATTGGGGCCTTTAGGAGCTAAATCCTCATCACAGGGAGTTATTGCATCATTTAAGCAGAAATTAGGGACTGAAAATAATGTTTTCCGCAATCACCGAGTTGACTCAGTGCATGACTCAATACCGTCTATCTTAATCTGATTTCCTTCCTTTTGTTATTTTGATTTTTCTAATTTGATTTCCTTCCTCTTTTTAGTGCAGATTTGATTCATCCCGTTGGTTTGTTTCTTGATTTTTTTTTTGATTTCATCCTCCATATCTTCTTGATTTATTTTCCATATAAGGGTTTCAACCTTAGCACTATTTAATTCCATCCTTTTGTCGTCGTTCATCGTCTTCCTCTTATTATGAACATCCCAATCAAATCTCTCAATCTTCAAGTGACAATTTCCTCTAATTCTCTTCTCATGACTTGGTCTTTTTTATCTTTTGTGCAATTTTTGAAGTATATTTGATTGTTGTTTTTCTTTTCCTCGTTTTTCTTCACAATTTTTTGGGTCGGATGAAGGTGGTCTAAAAAACTGACAGTGATAAATGGTTGAAAAGAAGAACTGAGAATGGTATTTTGTTTATCCTTGAAGCCAACTGAAATAAGGTTCAATAAAATATCATTCAAAATTTCAACAAAAGTTGCAGCTAGGCGAGCTAGTCTGACTTTGGTGGTTGGATGAGAATAAGAATTGAGAATGATGTTTTGTTTAGTCTTAAAACCAACTGAAACAAGATTAAATAAAATATCATTCGAAATTTCAACAAAAGTTGCAGCTAGGCTAGCTAGTCTGACTTTGGTGGTTGGATGAGAAGAAGAATTGAGAATGGTGTTTTGTTTAGCCTTAAAGCCAACCGAAAGAAGGATTAAATAACACACCATTCAAAATTTCAGAAACTACAAATAGAAGAGTTGGTTGATGTGCTTGCTTTTACTTGAAGGTCTTGGTTCAAATCCACCTCTGATAATTTCTCATAACTTTGCATTCTCAAGGCACCAGATGAATGATAGTAATTCACAAAAAAAATCATTCGGAATGTCAATAGAAATATCAGTTAGACGAGCTGGTTTATGCTTTTTTTGTCATTCAGTTATAGGTGTGACCACCTATGAATATACCTCAACAAAAGAATTGAGAATGGTATTCTGGGTTGTCTTAAAGCCAACCAAAAAAAGGTCCAATAAAATACTATTCAGACTTTCTGCACAAATCCCATTTAGAATAGTTGGTCTGCGCCACTTACTCTTGCTAGGCAGTCTTGGTCTGAATCCCTAGGTTCGTAAATTTCTCCAGATTTTGCGGGCACAAGGAAACAATGGACCATCCATTCTATTAAAATAATATTATATGGATTTTTAGTACAAACAGAAAATGCAGCTAGATGAACTGGTATGTCCGCGTGTCTATGCTTCCAATTTTTTACTTGTCACACGTCTTGACTGTTTTTCTTGTTTTTTTAAATAATCACGATTATTTTCCTCGTGCGTTCATGACAATTCTTTGTTTGTCATACGTCTTAACGGTTTTTTCGTGTTCTTGTAATAAATCACGATTATTTTCAGTGTGCGTTCATAACAATTCTTTGTTTGTCATACGTCTTAATGAGTTTTTCGTGTTCTTGTAATAAATGACGAATATTTTTCATTTGCGTTCATGACAAATCTTTGTTTGCCATACGTCTTAACGGATTTTTTTTGTATTCTTGAATAATTATCCTCGCCAATTTGTTTTCCGTGTAAGTTCATAGCGAATTTTTGCTTTGCTAGTTTGTTGTGGTTTGGATGCTTTTTTGACAAGTTCTTGGTCT
This sequence comes from Flueggea neowawraea, assembly GCA_948243855.1. Taxonomy (NCBI): domain Eukaryota; kingdom Viridiplantae; phylum Streptophyta; class Magnoliopsida; order Malpighiales; family Phyllanthaceae; genus Flueggea; species Flueggea neowawraea. Next base: position 13,313 of record CAODLS010425497.1, on the reverse strand, counting down.
CTTAGCAAACAATCTTGGTGGTGGGAGTGGAGCCTACATTTTTATTACGTTCTAAGTATAGGTTTGGCTCATCCACTTCCTCCTTTATATATATATGTTTATCAATCTTGAGACTTTTTCCTCCGACCGATGCAAGGGGGCAAGGCAACATATATGTTATCTCATAATGCATACATAATGGTAAAAGTGATGCATGAAGATATGGAAGGATACATGATGTATGCAAGTGTAATGTTTATGCAGAATAGTAAAGGAAGAGCAAAGATTTATAGTGTTTCGACCTTGAGGATTACATTAACAAATAATTTTCCTTCCATTTTGTGCAACAATGAGGAATTTTCTCCCTTCTGCCACTTGTGAAAATGCAATTGGTTGCAATTGGTTGCGGAGCACTCTGAAGTTCTGAGATTGATGCATTGATGATAAGGGCATGACTTTGACAGTTGTCACACTTTCTTACCTTTTTTGAGATATTTTCCCTCATTGTTATCCATTAAAAATCCTGTTCAATGTATCTTTGTACCAAGTGCTCTACATCTTAAGTGTTGTCCATAGATTTCTTCATATGTTTCTACCATTGCCAACTTAGCTTCCTCTGGACCCAAACACTTTATTATGGGCATTGAAAAAGCATGCCTACAGAGGACTCCATTAACTAGAGTAAACATTGCACCCCAAACTCTCATCTTATTGGCTTCCACAGAGTTCGATTGAAGTTCCTTAGCCAGCAGATACTTCTTTGTTGGGTTCTTTCAATCTTCCATCCCTTTTTCAATGTCTAGAATCTTTCTTTCCTCAATACTGGTCTTTCAAGGACTTCAACCTTTAATGCTCGTGCCCTTACTTCCTCTGAAAGAGCTAATTTAGGCAATGCGCCTACGTGGTTGTTTTTTTTACTGATTGATGAGTTCGAAATTCTTGAAGTATTATGCCAATGTTTGCACCTTTCTCAAGTGTTGAGTCATAGTCAATTCTCTTACGTCATACTCTCGTGGAAATTTTTGCACTACTAGTTTTGAGTTGTTGTGGAGTACCGATTTATTGGCTTGTAGCTACCTTTCTTCATGACCTATTTATGAATCAAACATTGCTTCTTACATGGATTTCATGCCTCTATTCATGAAATTTATTTTTCATGCCTCATTCCTAGCTTCTCCTAAGATTTTGGCTTAAATGATTAAAGGAAGCACTTCATAAAACATTATTTGCATGAAATTTTTTGACATTTAAAGTTTCTTCATTTTGTTTCCCCAACTCCTTGTTGTCACTTAAATGATCATGGTACTTGAAGTGTGTTGAGCTCAATTTTGATGATGATGAATGTAAAACATCCATGAAAAAGGTGCAAAGTTGCAGACTTGTTGATATCTGGCCATAAAGCATCGTATAAGTCATCAAAGCACGTTGTTGAGTGCAAATCCAGATACGAACGCAGAAGTGACATCTTAGCACACAGACGTGTTGAGTGAAGAAGCAGAAAGTGCCAGACATTAATCTAAGCACATAGATAAAGGTGCAACACACATTGACGAAGTTTAGATTGATTAGGAGAAGCCAAGGCACGCAGAAGCACATTGATTGGCAGAGCAAGGCACGTAGATGGATCAAAGGTGCAATCTTGATGAAACTGATCTGTGCATGTTAAAGAGAAGCAAAACATATAAACGAGGACAAGCTGTACTGCTTGACAAAACAAGACATTCCTCAAAATTTGAATTGGAACATTCTTTGACAAAGATTCAGATAGTGCCAAAAAGAACTCAGATCTACGCACGTAGTTTTTCATGCTAAGCACATAGACGAGATGAGCTGGACTAGCTGAAAAAGCCAAGACGCTCCTCGATAATTCAAATTCAAATATTCCCTGACAAGTGCTGACACATGTGCAGACCAAAGGTACAATCTTGAATGGTTACGCATGCAGACCAAAGTACAATGCACGTAACAAGCCACTGGGTAAAAACTACATATTCTGAAAATTGAAGCAATGCACATAGAACATGGCACATAACACGTGGAAATTAAGATCAACGCACGTAGAAGAAGATCAAAACAAGTAGATGTTGATCCACTCAAAGTCGAGACCGTTGGAGTTCTTACAATACACGTAGACCTACTATCAACACATGCAGAACTCAGATGGAACAAGGTACTACGCACGTGGATAGTGGCTACTCCCGTAGAAGACAATGACGTCATTTACTGGACAAAATTTTTCTTATTTAACAACGGCTACTTCGAGGCTCTGATGGCTATATTTTGAAGAGTGACTATAAATAGATAGAACAAAAAAGAAGTAAGAGATATCCTTGCTAAGACTTGCTATTCATTCTATCTCTCTTTTCAACCTTTCTAATCAATTTCAGTTATTCACTTGCAATATTATTTCTAGGGTGGTGTGAGATTTAATCTATTTCATTCTTGGGTTGAATATTATAACAATCAAGGTTATTTATTTGGACTAGATAGGTTTTCTTGTTAAGCCTTAGAAAAATAAGAGTAGCTGCTAGTAAACCTTAGAAAACTAGTGGAACGGTTTGTTAGTTAAGCCTGCAAAAACTAGTGGTTCGATTTGCTAGTTGATCTCTCAAAAACTAGAGTAACGATTTTCTAATTGATCCCGCAAAAATTAGGGTAACAATTTTCTAGTTGAGCCCGTAAAAACTTGGAAAACGGTTTGCTAATTGAACTCGCAAAAACTAGTGGTTTGGTTTTTTTTGTTTTGTCCTTAAAATAAGGTGCAACAGTTTGCTTGTATAGCTCGCAAAAACAAATGTTGTAAATAGTTTCTTCCACCCGCAAATGAGGAGATAGTTGATTGAAATTCTTGAGAGGATTCTCAAAGTGGACATAAGTTAAGAGGACTGAACCACTATAAATATTGAGCTTTAATTTTCTCTCTCCCTTTCTCTCTTTTTACTTTGCCTTGCCCTTGATTTATATTGTTTGTGAATTGGTTGTTTTTATTGCTTTCGCATTTAACTTTGATTTGAGTTTAAAAGAACTTTGTGATTTGTTTTAGTTGGCAAAAGTTCTTCAACAAAGTTTTTAAATCCTTAAAACTCCAATTCACCCCCCTCTTGGAGTGCCATTTTATTCGCATTGGGACCCAAACCGTTGCTTTACAAAGTGCACATTCAACCAATGGTTTCTTGAGGGTTGAAATATGTTCTCAACTTTATCAAAAGATTCAAGTTCTGAAATTAAGTGCTTTAATAGGGTGACGTCCTTGAAAAAGTGATTTATTTAGTGGAACAATGTTGCTGAAGGGTTGCTTCCAATGGTGGATTTAAGGGATATATCTTAAGAATGACTTGAGTAATTTCTCTAAGGAATGACTCCAAGGAATTTCTTTGGGGAATGGTTGAAGAATTATGTGAAGAATTTCTCTAAGGAATGATTCTTAGGAATTCTTCTAATGAACCTCTTCACAAAGTGACTTTGAGATATTTCTTCAAGGAATGGTTTTGAAGAACTTCTCTAATGGGCGACCTTTAAGGATTCTCTTTAGAGAGTGGTTCTGGAAAAATTCTCTAGGAATGAATTTGAGGAATATCTTTGAGGAGTGACTCTAAGGTATTGACTCTGAGGAGTTTTTCAAGGTAGGCTCTGAAGAGTTCTTCAATCTAGTTTTGAAGAGTTCTCCAAAGAAGATGGCTCTAAGGAGTGACTCTGATGAGGGATCCGAGATTGATGGCTACAAAGAATGGCTTTGGGGAAGGTTCTAGAGAAAATTCCGAAGTTGCTACAGAGAAGATTCCTAAGAATTTCTCCGACAACTTCTTAAAGACAAACTTGCTAAGAACTTCCGAGGAGGGAATAGATCAAACTCTGAATTGGTTAAAATGGGAAATAACTTTGGAAGATATAAAAGACAAAAAGCTATAAACGGTTGAAAACACAGCTTTTTGCTCGATTTTCCACAGATGACGCCAATTGTTGTTGCCTCAAATCTACAATAATATCAAAAATGGATGAATTAAATGAATGATTGATCACAAACACTTTGAGTCACTTCAAATCCTGCAAGAATGCAATAAAAATGAGGTCAGTTGGTTCTCGGGTGACTCTTTGATGCTCAAGTTAGTGTTTAAATCGACAGAGTTTTAGGTGTAAATTTTGGGCATAGAGAATATACCTCTCAAGTGTAATGGAAACTCTTATTTATAGAGGGAGCGTGATGGTGTAAATGTAATTTCTGCAAATGTTTTTAAAATGAGGAAAATTCAACATTTATACTAAATTAAAATTTAGAATTTGACTTTTACCATGCACTAACACATTTTGACAAATAGAAACACGCCTGAAGCATCTTGCAAAAACACAAGATTTTTAATTGATTGAGAAATTGACCGAAAATTTGAGATATTTTCCCGAAAAATTGTGACATTTTCGCAAGAAATTGATTTTTTCACGAAAAAGATAAATTCCATGGGAGAAAAAAATAGAAGTTTCAGAAGGTACCAGTAATTTCCAAATTTATCCATATGTAACAAATGTAACAAAATCACATTTTTTTTATATAAAATTCAATTTAATAAATTTTTGATTTAATATTTTTTAAATTAAATGCCTCCAAATTACAATTTTAATATAATTTTTATAATTTTTTTGATAGTCTCCAAAATGTTTCCAAATCTCAATTTTTTATAGTATCTAAATGTATCCAAATTTTAATTTTTATATAATTTTTAGTTTTCAAATATATTCAAATGTCTCTCAATGTCTCCGAATGTATCCATATGTCTCCACAAGTATCCAAAAGAATTTATAAAACCAAATTAAACTCACTTATTTATTTTTTACAAATTTGTAAATGTATCCAAACGTCTCCGTAAATCCCCAAAATGTATCTATCCCTGCATAAAATTGAATAAATACAACCAAGGCAGTTATGCCAATTCAATAAAAATGAAAAAAAATAGCTGCTAGGGTTTTTTTCCAACCTTAGCCATCGCCTCCTAAGAGTCACCACCACTTCCAACTACTATTGTTCATCTTCTTCCTCCACCAGTGACGACGACAGTAATCAGGATGGAGGCCATGGCGACGAAACATGTCGACAACGACGATCCTTCCATATGAGGGGGACGCAAACGACAACAAAGGATGGTGACAATGACTTTTCCCACGTTTGTGATCTGCTACTCTTATTGGACGAACAACTACGCCCTGGGCAGTGCGATGACGATGGTTGTGGTGAGGCTCTCGATCGACGATGAACTCACAATGGAGTGGTGTCACAAAGCACGACCCCGATTGTTCTCGAGCCAGTCGTCAATGGAGATGGGGCGTTGCAGGCTTTGTCGGAGACAGACGAGGGAGGAGAAGAGAGAGAGAGAGACAAAAAAAGAACCAGAAGATGAAAAGATGAGGGAAGTTGGTTGTCGTCTAGGGTTTCGAGGTAGAGAGGAGAGAGAATAGAGGGTTAAAGCATGTTCAAAAGACTCATTAAACATGCTTTTTAAAATATAATATTAAACTGCTATAATTATCTCGAATTTTGAACCCAACTATATTCTTACTTACAATTTAACTCTCTTATTCACTATTTTATTAATAAATTAATTAATAATCTTAACAAATCTAGAGCTCCTCAACAAAACTAAAGAATTATTATTCACTATTTAATACTATTCATCTAATTCATCAATGAAATATTTATTTTTTAATATATTATATCTCTAATACACAAATTTTGAAAAAAATTAACATACAAATAAAAATAAAATATTATATTTTGAGGCTCCTTTAAAAAGAGCTTGGACATGCTCTTAGGGGTTGTTTGGGGAAGAGAGGGATGAGCGAAGAGAGAGAGCGAGAGGAGATAAATGATGAGAGAGAAAAAAATTAACAAAATGATATAAAAAATTGACTTTTATTTAATCGAATTTGATATTTTTAACTAAAAATTAAAAATATAATATTTAAATAACTGTATATTAAAAATATTGACATTCTAACCATTAAGAAATCTTGTCTCTTTTTTGTCAAAATCTAAAATTTTGATTTAATTTGAGCAACTAGCATAATTAACTATTTAAAATAAGATTTCTTTTGTGGGTTTTCAAATTTATTCACTGATTTGGATTTAATAAATTTAAGTGCATATTACATCAAGTATATTTCTGAACCATACAGCATCGTGGTCGTCATTCCAAATCTGTAAAATAGAGAAAAAGAAATTGACCATTGGGAGGAAGATACAGAGAGGATTAAACCGGGCCGTATAAGATAAGAACCAAGTAACATAAATGGGGTCCCACAGCTCCCAGCCACCAATAATTGATCATCCTCGAAATAATTCTCCCTGGACTCAGGCTGGCACCGCTGTCTCCTCCACTTCCTCCTCCTCCTTTTTCCTCTACTATAAGTCCTCCTTTCACAATTCTCTCTTAAACCCTAATTCACCGTCACTGTAAATATCCCACTCACACACGCAGACACAAACAGTTCTTCTCACTCTCCTCCATTAAAGCCCACATACCCTAACACACAAACACACACAACCCAAAAGTAAAAAAAATGAAAAGTTTTGTTCTTTCACTTCCTCTCCTTCTTCTACTTCTCTTCCCATGGGTCCCACAAGCGGAACCCTCCAAGGAGGTGTCAATCTACGACTTTCTGAAGAAGAACGGCCTTCCCATGGGGCTGCTTCCGAAAGGAGTGACCGACTTCGGAGTGGACTCGAAAGGGAATTTTGAGGTTCACTTGGATGAAGCCTGTAATACTAAGTTCGAGAGCGAGTTGCATTATGATAGGAATGTTTCGGGGACTATTAGTTATGGGCAGATCGGTGCTTTGTCTGGTATCTCTGCTCAGGAGTTATTCCTGTGGTTCCCTGTTAAGGGTATTCGTGTTGATGTTCCTAGCTCGGGTGTTATCTATTTCGATGTTGGTGTTATTTCCAAGCAGTTCGCACTTTCCATGTTTGAGTCGCCTAGAGATTGTATGGCTGTTCGTGATGATGTGTTGAAAGATGCTTCTGATGGTGAACTTATTGCCCGTGCTGTTTCTAAGGTTTGGTTTGTTTGGTTTGTTCGGCTTTTTTTTGCAATTATAGACTTTTAATTTGCTTATGTTTTTTAATTGATTTGATTTGCAGAGTCAAAATGGGGAATTAAGATACCGACTTGATGTGTAATTTCGGGAGGTTTGTTCTGTAGAGTGACGAGGAGAGGGTTAATATGATGTTCAATAGCTCAAATTGTCTTGATGGGTTGTTTTGTTTCGCTGTGTAATGTCGAAGAGTATGCTTTGGTACGTGGAACCAATGCTTCCATCTGGTGGGTTCGTTTGCAATACTTGGTGCAAAGTGTCATTTGAAATGGAGATAAATCTGATAGAGGCAACGGTGGCGTGATCGTTGGAAATCTTCCTGTGGAAGAAGATAAATTGGGAGAGAAGCATTTGGCTAAGGTCATTTCAGGTGATAGATTCAAGTATACGTTCAATTTATATGTTGTTACATTATAGTATAAGATATGGGTGCTATATTGGGTCTGTTCTTTTTGCAGTCTTATGGTTTTTGTTTAGATTCATGAGAGAAATATACGTTGATGATATGAAAGTGCCAATAAAAAGATGTCTTCTTTCTTTTGTACAATAATCCTGTTATAGATTTTGATTTTCATTCCCTGTTACTCGAAACATTGTCACGGTCATTTGTTGTTGGTTTACTTTCTGTATTAGAATTACCGTTGGGTGAAGATTAGATAGAATCCAATTGTGAATTGTAACTTTGTTTTGCTTGAGGTACTTATAGTTACATTGTCATGCTCAGGTTTAGACGTCAACAGAATTTGTTTCTACTTCGGAGAAATTGAGAAGTGGGTTTTCTTCTCTGTATTAGTACTTATGAGAGTAGATTTGTGTAGCAAGATATTGTTTAGAATTTTGAATTTCTTTCTTGAACTATCAAACTGTTCATACACAATCATAGTGTGGTATTCTTTTCACAGCCCTGAGAGTTATACGTTGAAGTTGAAATTTCAGATGTGATTTTTGCATTTTTCATCCATGTTTCTCCTGCCATTGAGTTTACATTTTGTTTTTTCACCTTTTTTGATTATTAAGTAAATTGGTACAATTGTTAGAGTTCTGTCTTAAGATATTGGTTATATGCCTTTTCAATTGTTCACAAGATTGGTGTTATTCATAGAATCCCGATTCATGGATGGTGGCCCTGTGTTTCGCTCATAAGGCAACCATTGAAAATTTGAACCTCAGTTTGGCAAAAATGGATACTGATGAGCAAGATTGCTGATCTTATTTGCCAATGTAAGCCATTCATTTTAGGAGCCTCGATTGGTTTTTGTTTTGGCAGCTAAATGGGGCCACTGCTAGCATAATCAGCAAGGTGATGGTCCCGAAGTTGTTTTGCTTAGGAAATTGTTGATAAGTTTCATTGCATGGGTTTCTAATCTCACTTTGTTCCTTGATATTAACCAACTAATTAACCAACTGAGATCATCCATCTCAGTAAAATGATGATTTTAACAGGTAAAACAAATTCCAGTTCAGGAGGGAAACAAATTCTAGCTTATTATCGTGTCTGTTTTCTGTTTTTTACAGTCTTGAAACACTTATTTTCCTGCAGTCATTGGAGGAAAATATTTGCAGTTGAATCAAATTGAAGGTGGTATTTGTTCTTGTCTTCTTGCTTTTGAGAATTTACTGCTTGCTTAGTTGGTCTTCCATGGCTTCCCATGACTACGTTTCGTGTGAAACCAGTCATTTATTTGGTTCTACTATGTGCTTCGTTATTCTGTTAACTTATCAGCATTGTATGGTATACAGTCTCATCAAGGGATTTCACAGGACAAACCAGAATGAATTGTTCAAAAGATATTGATTTGTTCTCAGGAATGTCATCTAGGTGGTTGATAGGCAAGATCAAACTGATTGGACCTCTGTTTTATGGAAATGGACAAACTTTTTTTTACCCCCAAACATCTCACATGAAATTTTCTGATGAGTACCTTACATGAAATTGTAGCTGGTATATTGTTGAAAGTTTGGTAGGCACTGTTGTAATGGGAATAATTGAAATTGGGTATTCTTTACATGTGCATTATATGTCGTACTACAATAATTGTAAAATCATTCTAACGATTGTATACGGAACGATGATGTGGAAATATGGCATCTTCCTATCAATCAATTTTTGGAGCCAGGAAGATGTCATGGTTATCTCTGGTATGCCTCTTTCAAGTTTACCAGTTGTTGAAGGTCACTTATGATATTCATATATCAGTGCTGTCTGCATTTTTTGATGTTCATTGCTGCCTAAGTCGGAGAAATCTTCTAGTACAATGTTAAAAGATTGTAATAGAAGAGATTATGATGGTTTTTCCATTTTTGCAAGAGTTTAATATAACAAACAAAAGTTGTAGCAGCATATGAAAGTTGAGCATGGAATGCAACAAAATTTAAGTGCTTTTTTCGAAGTGTTTCCACTTCTGGTAACAAAGAAATATATGAGCATAAGAAAATATAGATATTAATGTAGCTAGCTAGTTGAGTTTAGAGGTTGGATTAATTTAACTTATTTATAATAAAGAATGTGTTTCTAGTTCAAGCCGTTTTTTTTTTGGCCTCAATCAAACACAAGGAGGCTTTTAAAGGCACGTATCTGCACACAGGTTGAATTTTGAACTTAGTGTCAATAGAGAGATCACTTGGGCTACTAGGCAGGCGTTAGTTCATGTCTTCTTTTTATGTAGTTTAAGAAATCTTTTTTATGTTCAGTTTAGCAGAAGTTTTTTTGTTGAACAACGGTATTTGTCATTTTAGTTAATCTGTGCTGCGTGGCCCCTGAACTTTTTCTTTTTTTCCCATTGAACCCTTGGACTTCATTTTCTTCCTATTCCACCCATGAACAGTCAAAAAACTCAACTTTGAATCCCTCTCTAAAACAATGTTATGTGCATGCATAAAAATCTAGATAAATTAATTATGTCAGATGCCTAAATTAACATTTAAATTTTGATCTAATGAATACAAGGTTTCATAATCACTAAAATGCCAAATTTTTTAAAATTCAGTTTTCCAGCTATTATTTTTTTATTCTTTCTCTCTTATTGTTTCTCTCTACCCCTGTCTCTCTCTCTTAGTCTCTCCCTCTCTTCAGCCGAACAAGCCGCTAGTCCTAATCCTCATTGTCGTCTTGCATTCCTCGCTTCCATCTCTTTCTCTGTGTCATCTTATCCCTTTCTTTCCTTTGTCTTCGCCACTTCTGTTTTCTTCTCCGTCACTCGCTCTCGTCACCGTCATTACTCCTCGTCTTCTCTGTTCTCTCTCTCTGTCGATCTCTACGATTTTTTCCATGTTCTCTCCTTCGTCGTCCTTTCTCTTCACTAATCTTCGTCGCTGCTCTTCTCTTCGTTGATATGCTCGTCGTCATCTCTCTTCACCGGTCTCTACGTCATTCTTTGTCTTTGAGGATGCGGTGCTACTGGCGGCGGCGGCTAGAGTTCCAAAACCCTAGTTGTTGCCTCTTTATTATTTTTCTTAAAATTACGTAAATCTTTGGTTTTATAAAAATTAAAATTGAGACTTACAGATACATTTGAAGACTATGAAAAATATATATAAAAATTAAAATTTTGAGACATTTGGATACACTTGGATATATTTAAATACTATAAAAAAATTGTATAAATATTTGAGATTTGGATACATTTTGGAGACTATTGAAAAACTTGTAAAAATTATATTAAAAATTGTTATTTGGAGGCCTTTAACTTAAAAAATATTACATCAAAAATTTATTAAATCAAATTTTATACAAAAAAAGTGTGATTTGGAGACATTTGGATACATATTGATACATTTTAATACCACCGAATACATTTTGAAATATCAGATTTTTCTCCCTTGGAATTTATCTCAATTTCTCGTGAAAATATCGTGATTTTTTGTGAAAATATCTCAAATTCTCTTTCAATTTCTCAGTCAATTAAAAATTTAACATTTTTGGAACATATTTTAAGCATTTTCTATCTGTCAAAATTTGTTTGGTACATGACAAAAAGTCAAATTTAGTATTTTAATTGGGTATAAATGTTAAATTTTCCCAATCTAAATACGTGGTGCTGGGCTTGATTATGATTTAGGCCTAGTTTTATTTAATTCTTTTAGAATTTACATTTTTTTATTAAGGTTTAGTAATTGAGTAGTAGATAGTAAAAATAAATTGTAGATTGATAAATTATATAATGAAAAAATAGAGAGACTCATAGATCTTTTAAGAATCACAATGTATTGATTATGTAATATGCTATGTCAAAATGTTATAAACCAAACATGTATATTAAAATTGTATTTAATAGATTGTTGTGTATTTGGTAAATTGAAATAGATGAAATTTTTTTTATATTTTTCTTTTTAACCCTAAAAGTTAGTCTTTTTTATGTGAAAAACTAAGGGTATTTCTAACACAAACACTAATTTAATGCAATTTGTGCAATTACAATAAAAAATTTTCCAACCACAAGCATTAATTTTAACGCCAAATAGATATTTCCTATAAATTTCCGACTACATCTTATTTATTTTATTATTTTTCACAAATACTCAAATTTATTTCTTTTACTTATTCATCCAACAAAAATATATTTTCTTATTTTTAGTAAGATTAAGTATTAAAAAATTCAATTAAAATATTTTTAAATATAATAATTAAAATCAATTAAAATTTAATTAAAACATGTTTTATATTAAATGAAAATTTTACATAATAAAAATTTAAATATTTTATTTTTAAGATAGAAAAAGCAACATATAGATAAAATTGGTGTTGCTAAGGCGGCACGCCAAATTAGCCAAAACACCAAATCGATGCCCAATTTGATATTCGGATGGAGATGGAACGGAACACCAAATTAGCATTTGCACCGATTTGGTGCATGACTGAAGGTGGTTAAAAAGGAAATGATGAGATTATTGTTGCCTTAAGGGATAAGAATGGAAAAATATGTAAAACTGTCTTTTTTTGTTAACTAGTCTTTTATATATGTGCGTTACACGTTATTGAAATATTATAAAAATAATAAAAAAATAAAATTATGTAATAAAAAAAATAATAGAATATGTTTAATTTTTTTGATAAATTTGAATATACTTTTGAGATGTAAAATGAAATATTATTACTATAAATTACTTATATATATATAAATAATCTAGTGAACAACGTTATTACTTTTTTTGAATTCGATAGAGATAAAATTTAGAGACAACTAATAGAGATATTGATAAGTTTTCATATTTCAAATGAAGTTCAAATATGGATAAATATGTGATAATATGGATTTTCATTAAAAATAGAAAAAATATGTGAGTAATTATTAAAAACAAACAAGGGTACATTAATGATTACTAAAAACAAATAAGAGTATAATAGTTTAATTTTTTTTTCCACATCCGTACATTAAGGACATTGATAAGTTTTTAGATTTCAAATGAAGTTCAAATATGGATTAATATATGATAATATGGATTTTCATTAAAAATTGAAAACAATATGTAAGTAATTATTAAAAACAAACAAGGATATATTAATAATTATTGACAACAAATAAGAGTATAATAGTCTCAAAAAGTTTTCCATACATCTATATATTTATATATGTTCTGATATGCAAAGCAAACCTACAACGAAAACAAACTTGTAAAATTGATCCAATCTATATTTTGAATAGTGCAATATACATACAATTTACTTAAAACAAACACACACTCTAAATATACTCGTGAAAGAACATATCCAACAATACTCTCTATTAGACTCGTGAAAAAATTATATTTTATTAAACTCCTTAATTTTATTTATCTCAAATTTTATGCACACTCCAACAATACTCCATATCTCACTCTCAACTTAAATATTATATGAATAAAATATAAATACCAAGTGATGCATCAACCGCCACTTTTTTGAATTTTGTAAATAAGATGAAACTAAACAAAAAAACAGCTAAATTGGGACAGAGCAATGAGCTTGTGTAAGCAGGGACACGAGCCAGAGCTTTTTTAATCGAAAGAGAAAGAAAGAAGTGGCGAATATTATACGTAATAACAGGAACAGAGCCAGTCCAAAATAAATAAGAAGCTATTGAATTGCATGATCGATACTTTGTTCAAAGAACCAATGCAGTCGGAGTTCTTGGACCATCATCACTTCAAAAAATAACAGCAACTTTAAGAATGCTTGCATATGGAATGGTGGCAGATGCTATGGATGAATATTTGAGACTTGGTGTTAGCACAACTATCGAAAGTCTGAAGAGATTTGTCAAGACAATTGTTAAAAT
>CAODLS010425444.1:0-12002 GCA_948243855.1 Flueggea neowawraea | reverse complement strand
AGTAGTATGCGATGGTTGCTTTTCAAATTTGCGTCGTTATCTTAGCAATCCTCAGGTGATAACAGACTTCTTTTTCAATGGTTAATGTGGTCACTGAACTTTGTTTATATGAATTAGTCATGATTTGAGAATGATTTCTGCATATGCAGGTTGATATACCTTCTTGTTTCGTTGCTTTGATATTGGAGAACTGTGAGCTTCCATACCCGAATCACGGACATGTAGTTCTGGCAAACCCTTCACCAATCTTGTTTTGTCGTATTAGCAGTTCTGAGATTCGATGTTTAGTTGACGTACCTGGCCAAAAGGTACCTTCTGTTTCAAATGGCGAAATGGCACACTACTTGAAAACTGTGGTTGCTTCTCTGGTATAGATATATTCAACTGATCAAACTAATATCCAAGGCACTTCGGTGCTTTTATTTGACAACTGCATAAGTCCTAATGTTTAACTTTTGAACTAATCGAGACCAATACGTGTTTCAGATTCCATTGGGGATGCGCGATGCTTTTATATCTGCAATCGAGAAGGGAAACATAAGAACAATGCCAAACAGAAGCATGCCGGCTGCTCCAACTCCAACTCCCGGAGCACTTCTGTTAGGAGACGCATTTAACATGAGACATCCTTTGACAGGAGGAGGAATGACTGTTGCTCTTTCTGGTATTGCCGTACTCAGGAATCTTCTTAGGCCTCTTACTGGTCTGAATGATGCAGATGCACTCTGTAAATATCTTGAATCGTTCTATACACTTCGTAAGGTAAAAGAAAATGATCATTTTCGCTTTCAATCTTCTCTTATGTTACGTACCTGCACAAGTCCATTCCATTTTGCAGAAACTAATACAATAGTGCTAAGGATGTACGAATTGCTTCCATTTCCCTTTTTGCAGCCAGTGGCATCTACCATAAACACATTGGCAGGGGCATTGTATAAGGTGTTCAGTGCGTCGCCTGATCCAGCAAAGAATGAAATGCATCAAGCTTGTTTCGATTACTTGAGTCTCGGTGGTGCATTTTCAAACGGCCCAATCGCTTTACTCTCTGGTCTAGATCCTCGTCCCTTGAGTTTGATTCTCCATTTCTTTGCTGAGGCTACTTATGGTGTTAGCCGTCTAATGCTTCCATTTCCTTCACCTTCGCGCATGTGGATTGGAGCTAGATTGATTTCGGTATGCATTAAGCAGCATGCTCAATAACTAGTTGTGAATCCATCGTGCATGATTAATTATTAAGTTCCCATTGCTTCTGCATCAGGTTGCATCGGGAATCATTTTCCCAATAATAAAAGCTGAAGGAGTTCGACAAATGTTCTTCCCCGTAGCCATGCCAATGAATCATATCGAAGCATTAAAATCTACAGAAGCTTAGAACATTAGTTCCAGAAATCAGTTGAAACTTGGGAAGCTAACTGATACAGCAATGAACGATTCTTTTGTGAAATTATCTACAAACATTCTAACATACAGTTTCTTTAGATAAAATTTATTTTTCTCAGTCAAAATGTGTAGAAAAATGTACAGAAATTGATTTTGCAAATATCATTTGTGCTTTTTAAATGTAATGGTAGGTCATCTCAATTATTGTTAAATGTAGGTATACAAAAATGTAGATGCTGTTTTATATGAACTTTTGTGAGTAGTTTAATTGCTTTTCCGTTTTGGCTTGGTGGAGAAAATACAAATCAAAGTTTTCGTTTATCTAAATTTCTGTTTTAATGGGTTGTGATATACGGATTCATGGGATTTACTTGTTTGCGAAGGAAACGAGATTGAATTGTGTTAGAAGGATTCATGGGTTTGATTTGTTTCTTGATTCTAAAGAAATCAAAGTTCGAATTTTTAGTGCTTAATTGTTAATCGGTTGGGAAAGCTCAATCCTTTTGCGGATTAGAAGTCAAACGTATCCAGTGTTTCTCAGATTCAGAGTAATCCAATCACCGACAAGCAGAGCTATTTGGTACTTCTACCTGAAACCCTACTTCCTGACGCTTTAAGGTCGGATAGGGAAAGGTTTTTCAACTCCTCATTCTCGTCGCACGATAAAGAAATTATGGGAAAGTGGTTTCACAAGGAATCTGACGAAAACAAACCATCAGATTCTGGTTCAAATACAAGCTCGATGAGGCATTTGACTTCAATGAAGGGTTCTGACAAATCAAGAACTAAAAAGGAGTCTGCTTGGACCAAGTATTTCGATCGTTCCAGAGGAAGGGTCAATCCTGTTCGTGCTGCTGAAGAATCGAGTGTTGATTTGTCAAAGTTGTTTCTCGGTAATAGATTCGCTCATGGTGCCCACAGCAAGCTTTACCATGGTTTGTATCAGGAAGAACCTTGTGCTGTTAAAGTTATTAAAGTACCTGATGATGACGCAAATAGAACCCTTGAAGCTTGCTTAGCGAATCAATTCCAGAGAGAGGTCATACTTTTATCTTGGCTTCACCATCCCAATGTAATAAAGTTTGTAGCAGCATACAAAAAACCTCCTGTTTATTGTATCCTAACAGAGTATTTGTCGAGGGGTTCCTTGAGGGCGTATCTGCACAAGCTTGAGCCTAAGTCTCTACCATTGGAGAAACTGATTGGAATTACTTTAGATATTGCTCGGGGAATGGAATACATTCACTATCAGGGTGTCATTCACCGGGATCTTAAACCTGAGAACATTCTTATCGACGAACAATTCTGTCTAAAGGTTGCTGATTTTGGTACATCTTGTGAGGAGGCCTATTGCCATTCATTAGCCGATGAGCCTGCAGGGACATATAGATGGATGGCACCAGAGATGATCAGAAAGAAATCTTACGGGCGAAAGGTTGATGTCTACACTTTTGGACTAATCTTATGGGAAATGGTGGCTGGAACAATTCCTTACGAGGACATGAATCCAATCCAAGTTGCTTTTGCTGTTGTGAATAAGAATTTGAGACCTGTAATCCCAGCAGACTGTCCTCTTCCCATGAAAGCTTTGATTGAGCAGTGTTGGTCCCTGCAGCCTGAAAAGAGGCCCGAGTTTTCGCAAATTGTGAAGGTACTGGAGCAATTTCAGGCTGCACTTGCTAAAGATGGGAACTTGAATCTGGTGAAGAACCCAACTTGCCGAGATCATAAGAAAGGGTTTGCTCACTGGATTCAAAAACTTAGTTCCGTACATCCTCGTTCCTCAGTCATCCATACCTGTGTCTAAATCTAAATTCACATGAATTCCTCTCATGACCTGACTTTGTTTTGTTGATTCTTTGATTGTTTGGAGTTAGAAGATACATTGTTTGTGTAGCTCTTTTATCTTTGGTTCCTTCTATCTCTCAACCCACTTGGTGAGGTTTGAGCTCGGTAGAGGGGACTAAGGAGAAGAGTGAGTTTTAGAGTTAGAAGCTGATTGTATTT
The DNA here is from genome assembly GCA_948243855.1 of Flueggea neowawraea. NCBI lineage: Eukaryota > Viridiplantae > Streptophyta > Magnoliopsida > Malpighiales > Phyllanthaceae > Flueggea > Flueggea neowawraea. Next base: position 8,615 of record CAODLS010425444.1, on the reverse strand, counting down.
TTTAAGTTTGTATACCATTTTTTTTTACAATAAAATGTTAATACTTATTGACAAGAAAAAGGGTTGTTTTACGTTTCCTTATTTGTCTATTGCAACATTCATGTGGAGATTGAATTAATGGATTGTGTAGGCTTCATTGAGTTGAGAGAAAAAGAAATGTCAATGAGGCTCGTTTGTTTTATATTAGAAAATTTTGACATATTGCAATCTACTAGAAATTTACCAAATATATCAAAATCTACTCAATCAACCTGAGATTGTGAGAATAAACTACAATATGCTTGCACATATTGGTATTAATCATTCAGCACAGACAATGCTGGTAAGACCCAGTTTGTGGTAGTTGAATCTTTTTGTTGTTTTCTGTCATTTGATATTATCCTGATTAGCCCCATTCATACTATTCCTCACTACAGTCATCGTTTCTGATTTAGTAAAATCTGCAACCTTTTAAAGTTGAAGTTTACTGGAACGCTTGTAATTGAATAATTAATTATCAGATCAATGACATAGAACTTAACGTGAATATGGAATATTAATTCCCAGTGAGAAAAGTCCTTGTTGCTTTGCAAGAATTGACTCTAGTAAACAAAAATAGTTGTTAGAAGCTGAATGCAAAGAGATACCCTGTAAAGATGTGTTTAAGCTGAAATTTGCTAAAAGCTTTATACAGAATTTAGATTTCAATAAACAAAAAAGAAGACTTAAAACAATCTATACTTGAGAAAAGAAAAACAAGTCTTCATATAGATCAATGCGATATTGATTTAATACGGAATCAATCCATAAGCAAGAATAGTGTGTACCTTACAACAGTCGGCTCTAACCCTTCACGACACAATCTGAAGAACAATGTCCATTTCATTTCAAACTTTGCATAGCCCATCAATGATGGAGTTGAAGATCTACTTATCAACCAATACTTTAGATCCCCGAACAATTTGAAACAAGTCCATTGCCTCTGGAACACCATTATTCTTGCAAAGTCCTTTGACATAAAATCAAAACTCGTCGAGTCTAGCGTAATGTCATGAAGTTGCATTTCACCAAACAGCTTCTTTGCATCCTTAACCTCACCCACCTTGAGATATCCCTAGGTAACGTGTCATAAGTAACGATATCACATCTAATTTCATTTTGAATCATTTCTTTCTAAAGATTTAAAGCAACCCATACGTTTTTTATTCTTGCAATACCCATTCATCATTCACTATAAGTGTCAACATTAGGTTGACATCCCTTTCTGTTCGTGGAAACAGAAACTTTCGTCTCCTCATCAACTGAACCCAACAATCACTGCATATTCGTCAATGTGTTAGAGATGAAAATGTCAGGCTCGAAGCCTTTTTGACCATTTGCCTCTTTCATCTTCCGTCCTTGCAAAAATATGACCAACCGCAATAATTTTCTTCAATAATGAAATTGCCTCATCAATCTTATCCTTCATACACGATCCTCAAACCGAAGTATAAAAAATCACTACATCTGGCGCCTCCATCCGCGCCTACCCAGAACCGCAAACCAATCGAAAACCTTCTTGACATTACAAAAGCAACTCAAAAAAATCCCTAAACAACCCGACGGAGCCCATCTCATCACACAATGAAATAACATGCATGATGGTAACGGTAATTCTAGCTAATGCGCCTAACAAATGAGGAGAGTGGTGGTGTGGGTTGCGTATGGATCATGAAATCAAAGAAGCTAAGTGCTTGTGTTGGACTTGCATGATCCATATGCAACCCACTCCACCAGTCTCCTTACTACGGTTCCCAACATTGGAGGTTGTGTTGGCTAGTGAAGGAGCTGTGTCGGGAAGATTTATCTCTCATAGTGAGAAAAGAAGAGTTTGAAGCAGAAGAAGAAGAAGAAGAAGTTCCTAAAATGGCGTTAAGGATCAAGGATGAAAGAAACTGGATTGGAATTACGATAAGAAGGACCAAACGGCGTCGTGTATCTGATTTTTTTAATATTTAAGTGAGAAAATAATTTACTCTTATTTTCAAAAAAAAACATAATTCATTGGGCGGCCTGTGTGTAGTCACGTGGCCGCGCAAAGCGTAAAAACCAAAACGGTGCGTGTCATTGATCCTGTATAAAGCCTTTACGTAACGAGCATTCTGGAAGTCGAAGGAACAGACGGAGAGAAGAGAATCTTCCATTGCACACATACTATTTGCTCTGTTGCTTCGAAAATCATCGTCTAGGAACAGAAAGAAACAGAAAATGGTGGTGATAGAGCAGGAGGAGAACGAAGAATCTTAAACGACGACAGATTCCGTCAACACCACTACACCCAATGTGAACGGAAACGACTCCGACATGTACGAAACGGCAAGCGAGCGTGACGTCAGCGACAGCGAAGAAGAAAAGAAAAACGACCAAGCGACTACTGCAAGTGAAGATCACAAACAAGAGGAAAGCTCTAATGAAGGAGGAGGGAGTAATTCTAACGACGACGAGACGAAAGAGGTAACTAATTTTGATTCCTTTTTGAAGCGATTAAATTAGATTGGTGTTATCGGCGACATCGTTTTATGGATTTCGTGGGTGAATTGGATTGGTTTTAACAGAGAGCGTTATCGAAAGCGAATGAGGCGAAGTTGGAAGGGAATAAGATGTTTGGAGAAGGAAGGTATGAGGAGGCATTGTTGAAATACGAAGTTGCTTTGCAAGTTGCGCCTCAGGAGGACATGCCTTCTTCCATTGAGCTGCGTTCAATTTGCCATTCGAATCGCAGTGTTTGCTTCCTCAAACTGGTTCGTTTTGGCTTTGTTTTAATGTTGGAGAATTTGTTGTTTCTTATATTATGTGATCGCATATTGTTTCTCAGTACTGTGAGTAAGTTCTTTTCTCGGATTGAAAAGTAGTATTGGACATGCTCTGTTTGAAGAATGAACAATAAAATATTGATGTATATTGTTTGATCATTAAATTGTCAATTGAGATATTGTGAGATTATATGCTTTGGTGCATTGTCCTGAGTTACTGGAGTAGATTTTGTTTTTCAAGATTTGTTGGTTGATTAAGAAATTTGGGCTGTCCTCAAGTAATTTCAAATGGAGGGGAGGGATTATGTTTATTGGATATGTTGGTTAGCCAAGCCGTGATAATCCTTGGTTTTATTTTTATAGAATTAGGAGTTTGATAGTAAGAGAGAATAAGCACTTAGTAATGTGTGCTTGAGAGTTGGTTGTATTTTCTGGTGGAGAAATGAGATTTGCCAGTTGTCTGTGTGGTTCTGCATTTGGCCTTGTTCAGCTAGGCTGCAAATAGTGGAATGTTAAAGTAAATGGAAATTTCCAAGAGCTATTAGTTTAATAGGGCGTATATTTCAATGGTGTATTTAGTTAGAATACTTCTAGTGACTGACTAATAGCGATTTGTTCTAGTTAAAGTTTCTTTGAGTTTAGCTTTATAATTAATTAGCCAAAGTTTAGTGCTCTTTGTGCTCCAAATGTATTCTTGCATTGAGTACATATAATTTGTGTTATGCTGCTGCTTCTTCTGACTGCTGTGATTGTAGAGGTACTTTGAGGGCTTCTCTTGGGACTTTGTATAGCTGTATTAAGCTGAAAAATTAACGAGAACTAGCTGCCGTTTAATGTCAACGTTTGTTGCTATGATTTACTTGTAGCAAATCACGGAGTTTTAATCACAAAACCTAACCCAGTTTGGGAGGATACTATTTTTTTATTTATATATTGCTGCTGTTTTGAATCTTTAAATTTCTTTGCAACTTTTTCTTCATTCTTCACTCCAATCTTTCCTCTGGTTTTCTTTTGTCTCCTTCCTTATTGTAGACATTTGGAGCATATTATCTCCTTGCTTTATGTTCTTGTTTTGGTTAGTCTGTTGAAGATAATCAATTTTTTGTTTGTTTCCTAAATGATTTGGCAGTACTTGCTTTTTTTTCTTCCTTCTTATACATTTGTGCAAAAAGTTGGTTTTTGAATTTTTCCACTTTAAGAAGCGAGTAATAGTCATCTAACTCTTTTTTTACTAATATTGTAATAGGGGAAATATGAGGATACAATCAAAGAATGCTCAAAAGCATTAGAGCTAAATCCTTCCTACATAAAAGCTTTGGTTAGAAGAGGAGAGGCTCATGAAAAACTTTGAGAATTTTGAGGAAGCAATTGCTGGTGAGTTGGATTTGATAGTTTTCAAAATGTGATATTGTAATTGTCAAAATTGATCTCTTACAAGTTACTTTACCTATTGCTGTTATTATTGGAAAATTACAGATTGCTAAGACTTATTTTTTCTTTTTTATTTTAAAAGAAAATTTTTCTGTGCAAGTTTTGTTGTGTTGTCTTCTGACATTGCTAAAGCAGGATAGTATTGGTTTCCTTATTAATACCAGTAGATTCTCCTATTCATTGTGTTGTATCTTTTGAACTTTGGTCCTTCACTCTTTGTAGCTTAAGCGTATGAATGGTACTTGCATGCTGTTGTGTAACTTACAGCAATAGCATTGCAAACTGGTCCCTAAAATCAGAGAAACTTTTGGGCCGCTTTCATTCTATTTCAAACCCATTCTACAATGATTATGAATTATTTTTCCTCTTATTTTTTGATAAGAAAATTCTTGAAAAATTGCAGATATGAAGAAGATTTTGGAATTGGATCCGTCAAATGACCAGGCTGAAAAAGCAATACGCCGCTTGGAGCCCCTGGCAGCAGAAAAGCGAGAGAAGATGAAGGAAGAGATGATAGGTGAGATAAACAAATAACCTTTTTTCGACATCTGTCTTTCCTTATTGTGTCTCTTTCCATCTATATTTCATCTGAAGTTCTGAACGTGTTCTCTCTGCACAGGAAAACTGAAAGAAATGGGGAATTCTGTACTCGGACGCTTTGGTATGAGCATAGATAACTTCAAAGCTGTTAAAGATCCAAATACTGGCTCTTATTCTCTCTCATTCCAACCTTAGAAAGGTAGCATGAGGCGACTCCACTACGTTTTCAGTTACGGAAGTACGTTTGAGAAGAATGAAACCATCTTATACAATGATACAAGATACCAAATGCAAACACCAATTCGGTGTGCTACTCTGCATGTGGCAGAATCATTGCATTTTGGACACGAACTGATGAAGTTTGGAGATATTGCATCTGCTTCCTTTTCTTGATTTCTCCCCAAAGTGATCAAGTTTGATTGATGTAAATTATTAACATCTGGATTTAATTGTTTAGATTTGTCGCTGAACTTCGTTACGGTGATTCATGCTTTCTGTATCTGCATTATATCTGTGGAGCCTTTGCAATGTCATTCGGATCAGACTAGTTCGAATATGGCAATCAAATACGTTGCAGTAAAATCAGTTTTACGAAATTCTTTTATCTACTGTTACATGATATTTCTATTAAATCATTCAGTATTCATTAAATCATTCAGTATTCAGACTTCGCTAATATGAAATTAAGTTTTTTTATACGTAAGGTTCAAACTGGAGACACTGGAGACTTTTGATTAAGGAGAAGTTTGCGGCTAATTTATTCATGACAGCTCAGAGTTCGAAGTTGGTCATCAAATAGAGTTGTCTAATTTTCCCGTCCATGGTCTGTTCTTTCCTAGTTTTAGTTCTTAAGGATTTCTTTAAAGAAGAAAGAAATGGAGAACAAATGTACAATTTTTGTGTCCTAAACTCACAAGAATATGTGTGTTACAATTGTGTTTTTCCTGCTAAAACCAGAACTGTTATCCGAAGTCCAGTCTTGGTTTTCACGTACAACCAAATCAAACCAGGGTATGAATTCTGTGCAGGGCAAAGTTGCACAGTTTGTTAACAAAAGGGTTGTTACAAGGAACTGGTGCTTCTTGTTGCTGCTGCTTTTGCTGCATTATTACGAAAGCTTGTTGTTGGACTATGCTCATGTTACTAGAAGCATAATACCCATCCTCGGAACGGTAAGCCCACTGAAACGAATTGGGAATGATCACCTCCGTCTCACCTGCACCACTCTGATCTTTCTGTCTCGCCAATGCATCATCGTATAAGCTGTCTAGTGTTAATTTGTCCAGTCCACCAACCTTCATTTTGAGATATAACTTCCATTAATTCAAAGCTATCCTTCAAATCACAACACTACTTATAAACCCACAAAAACCTACACAGTACAAGGTATATCCTGACCGACCTTTTGAGTATTGCTTGTGTAATTGTGTAACATTTGCTTACAAAAAATGTGTGAATGAGTTTCTAGATGATTAACATATTAACTACCCGAGAGGGTAAGCATTAATTTTAGAAATTGTTTCTTTCTGCGGATGATCTTTCAGGTGATGTACTAACAGGTTTACTGCCCAAAACTGCAGTTTCATCAGCGTGGGGAGCTGTAAGCAGTTCAAGCTCCCAACAAGAAGTTTGAGATGTTGAGTTCAAGCCATCCTCACGACTTAATGGAGTTTCAGCTGGATCATGCCAAGAAGAAAAGTTAAAAATCATGAGTACACTTGTATATACATTTCAGTTAATTCATTTCTATGAGGAAAAGAACAGCGGCAAAAAGAGTAACATTTCATCAGAAGAAACAATTGCCAGTGAGAGAATTCTGCTCATCCAGTGCAGATGCCTCCTTGGATATGTTGTTCGTTGCCTGGTAGAACAAAAAGAGTAGAATGAACAGTATTAAACCGAAATAAGATTTCCTTTAGTATGTGGATGAAGGTAAATCCGGATGAAAAATACTTACTGCATCAAATTTTTCTTGAAAGCCTTCATTTTGCCGGTGATGAATTAATGAGAGTCCTTCTGGATTGGTTTCCTTGGATGCAATGCCTTGGTCATCGACAATCTGACACAATATGAAGATAATACATTGTATACAAACTTTGAGATTTAGTAAATATTTTATCACAGGATAAAGAAGAAACAGAATTGTCAGAACATAGTTCCGAAAAGCATACTGTTGTGAGTTGAAGCGGTAGAAAATGTGGAGCCTCTTTCACATAATCTTCCATGGAGGTGGTAAATGACGGCGGGGGCTGCAGGTTTTGGTTATTATAAAGTTAATGAAGTTGCAAGTGAATGAGAAATAGGAATCACTCAAAACTTATGTTTCCATACTTGTTTGATTTTAACAAACTACAGTCCTCGTCCGAGACCAAGGTCCCTGCAGATGGCATAAAAATCAGGCAACTCCACTCCCTGCAAACAAAATATTTCTCCTACATTGAGACTATAGTAAAACTCATTTCACTGACTAAACCAGTTTATTTAACAGAACACCAACCTGACTTCTAGCCTTCTTATACATTTCAAGCGCCCTGATAGCATCATGCCGCTGCATGTCAAAATACTGCGGTGAACGAGCAATTCATTCTCAAATTTTATATACAGAAACAGTTATGGCAGGAGAAATTAATCTGAGCATACCTCGTCAACAAGATTAACAATTTCATCTGCAATCGCAACATATAACCTAGCACTTTCGCCCGCAACCTAAAGAGAAACATCATAATGTAAAAAAAGCGTCATTAGATAAAATGAACGCGGAGCATACCTGCGGTAGTACTGAAGTGTCAGATAATTTCTTACAATTGAAAGGGCATAACGAATCAAGGGATTGTGCACAGCTGCCCCCTCTGGCTGCACAATTGACACACTGTGAATACATTGAACAGTGAGTGAGCTAATGATTGTATTGGAGCTCGAAAGAGAAGATAAGGAGAAAAACATTAGACTGATGCATTGACATTACTTTGCAAGCAAGAAGGCGAAAAAGCAGCTGTTGCATTGCAGGCAAGTGCTCAAGCAAGTCCGGGTTGTCAATCCCTTTTGTTGTCTATTCAGAATTCAGTATAAGAATTGTATTAACATCCAAAAATATGCATTCTTAATGTTCAAACTGCATACCGGTGGATCTGTTTCAACATCATACATCAGGATGCGGAAACATTCAAGATGCTCTTCAAGATATAAAGCATATGTACGAACCCAAGCAGAATAATCCCATGCTGAACAGCAAAGAATTTGGCAACAGTCAGTTCCACTTGTAAGAAAACAAGACAAGCGAAACAAAACAGAAAGTACCATCTGGACTTGAATCATCCTTGAAATGAGATAAGTTCAGTGTAAGACTTCTGCCGCAGCTATAATGAATCAACTCTTCCTGAAATGAAGGATCCACTTCCCTTACTGCACGATGAATAACAATCAGTGTTTTCAAGGCAACCTGCACAATATATCTAAAAACTTTAGACCCGTTCGGAAGTTTAGTTCAAAGATTTAGGTGATTAGTTAGCTCTAAACTTCAATATCTTGAAGCTGAAAGTTGGAAATCAATTACTATGATTGTAACCCACGTTTATTTATGAAAAAGGACCATTCCCTTTCAGAAGAACTTTATTTTCAGTTAATATCCTAAATTCAACTTTCAAGGTATTCATGGTTTGATCCTGGTGAACAATGTCGAAAATAGACAAGCTGATTTGTATAAACTCAAAACACCAGGAAAATTATTAAACCTTAGTGTCAGAAATGTGATCAGGAAGCATACCGTCCAAGTATGAGTTTTGGCAAGACGCTTGGTAAGACCATGTATGCAGAAAACAACGTCACAACGAGGACTTGAATACGAAAGAGCATGTAAGATAACTGGCAACAAAA
>CAODLS010425387.1:0-19398 GCA_948243855.1 Flueggea neowawraea | reverse complement strand
TGATGTAATTGTTGCCCAATCTCATCTTCCAAAACCACTTCATTAGGAAACACATCATCCACACCCATTTCAATCAACAATCTTGCATAACCCAATCTAGATTTATCAAAAGTGCACCTATCACAGAATAACGGCTTACCTAGTACACCTCCAATTCTGTACAACATTTCTGTAGACCAGAATTCCCAAGGAAAAAGAGGCAATTGTACCCAAAATTGGTAGGACTCGAATCTCAGCCAAATCAAGTTTCATCCTTGGTTGCCAAACTTTGAGAATCAATGGCCTACTGTCAAAAGAATATGGTCCATCCTGTAACACAAATTCCTTAGAAGCGTCGTCAACAAACTGAAACATGAATAAATTCTCAATTTGCTTAAACGAAGGAGACATGCCATAGACACTTCCAATGAGTGCATGACTCCACTTATGTGACTCCTTAACAATCTCCTCCGATCGAAATTTTGCGACTCTCACACCATTAGAAACAGCCGGAGGAACAAAACGCAAATTGCAATCAGACGTTCTCAATCGATTTGATCGAAACAAGTCAGCCCATGAAGTAGGAGATTTACCTGCAAGTTCTCCAACCCCATCATCCCGAGGCTTCCGAGTAGTACCCAGGGAATCATCTGATAACTCCACTTGCGCAACATCTACTCCCTCCACTCCCACAATGGAATCATCCTCAATAGCATCTTGTAAAGGAACCTTCTGAGTGCCAGAATGCCGCTTCCTCCTCCCCATTTGGGATCCGGCGAAAAAAGCGCCGAGAGAAAGCATGGAAATCAATCACTACTCCAGAAGATTCAAAAACCAAGCCCCAACCACCACACTAACTTCTTGCCGATCCAACCAGATCACCGAGATCAGTCAGATAGAATGCGAAGCAGTAGGATTAGACGAAAAGTTACAGAAATCGCGGTGCACGTTAGCAGAGGCTACGTGAACATGCGCCGAGAGTTTTTCTTTATTATTTTTTACGGTTCATTTTGCGGTTCGATTAGGACAACATTTTGAAACGGTTAAGTGCACACGGTTGGATTAGGACAACATTTTGTTAACAAAGCAGTTGCTTTGAGGGATAACCGGGGGCGCCATCACTAAAAAGCTTTAGTGTGAGTTTATGATTTCTACCAGTGGGCTTCCACGTGGACGCCTCCACTGGGCGATAACGTGCTTTTCTTTGTTTTAGATATCGCAATTTCATTTTCTTTTGATTGATCTGCATCCTTTTCAGGGTTCCTCATCCATATTCCCTCCATTCATTTATCAACTCATTTCAGGATTAATGTTTTACTACTTTTCTTAGCTAATTTTGTCACGTCATGCCTTTTCATTTAAATAAACCGTAACCACTCTACTCTTCGATTCCAATAATTACTGTTTCTTTAAGAGTAAATATTTTTTTAAGTGTATTTTTTAGCGAGTAGACCTCGGTTGTTACTGAACAAGTGACATATCCACGACGAAAAGTAATTGTTTGTATGATCACCTTCAACAGGAAGACATCTATCTTCAATAGCTCCCGAGCTGAAAAAAAAAAAGAATAAACAATACTGCTCTTCGATCAAAGATAGAAAAAAACAATACTACTCTACAGAAAAGATGCCAAAAAAAAACCTTCCCCAGCATTCCTTTTTGTAATCATATTGCTCTTTCATCTTTAGTATGAAAATATTCAGATAAATAAAAAAATTATTTACATATCGAATCCCACATTATTTATTTACATTCCGACCACTTTATTAATCTCTTTTCACGATTGGCAAAACAGAATCTATATAACCAATATTAATCTCAAAGTGTCATTGATTAAGTACGTTTAGGCCGTGTTTATTTTAATAGAAAGGGAGGAAAAAGAAAAGAAATAAAGTTTGATTTTCTTTTCATTATTTGTTTAAGTGAAAATAGATAGAAAAGAAGAGAAAAAAATAGAAAGGAAGGAAATAGAGAGAAATTAAAATTCATTTTTGTTTTTCACTAAATTAGTGAAAAATAAAGAGAAATTGTATTTCCTTTCCTTTCTCTCCTTTCCTTTGTGTCATTAAGAATGCCAAACAAAGACTTATGGTTTTTAATTCTATAAACTAAAAGACTAGGCGGAAAGGAGGGTTTTATAAGGCATCATTTATCCTCATAAGTACATGTGTAGATGAGGATTTAGAATTAATGAATCTTGAATAAAATGAGTATTCATATTCTCATCATTATGGTATGACTTATAATGGATGATCTTAATACGCAATAAACAACTTGATTTGCTAACCACTTACGATACGAATAAATCCATCTGTTTAATTGACTCAGAATTGATTCACATCAATAGAAAAATACAACAAAAGTAAAATTTGTCAATAGAGGGCAAGACAAAAACATAGAAGAGATTGGTAATCAACATGTGAATTCTTGCCAAAAGAAAGATTTAGAATCTCTATTTTTGGTGCACTTGCAGGTATAAGATGTAAGAGATTGGATTACCAACAGGTTCGTCAAGTTGATGAATACTATGCACACACTTTCATCAAAATAAATTTATCTACAGCATTAGAAAAGCATCGAACCCTCTTCTTCAGACTCTCTCTGTCTCTCTCTCTCTCTCTCTCTCTCCACTCCCAAAACTTCAACATGAGTGTCTTTCAGATTGTTCTTACTAAAGAAATACCAAATATAATGAAAATCCACCTGCCACTTCCTTGGTTTGATTAGGAATTGAAATTCCACTTGTTTGTTTCAACAAGAAAAGGACGAAAGAGAGACAAGAGAGCATCCTTAAGTCAAATTATTTCTGTCATCTTTGTTATTTAAAAGTTACGTTCCTTCTAAAGTGGTGAATAACGAAGAACGATAGTAAACGTCTTTGTTTTTGATAGATTAACATATAAGAATTTCTCTCATTAAATTAAACTACACGATGCTTTGAGAGAGATCTTTGGGCTTCAAATTATCTGAATTCTTTGTTTCAGTCACATTCTAGTGGATTTCTTTATAGCATGTCAATGGCAAACATATAAGATAACTATGACCGATCAACATGAAGATTTGTTTGGAACCTCCTGCCTTAACCTCGTTGATCAACAAAACTACAATAAAGCTGAAAAACTAATACTAAAAGAAATCCGCCTTGCTGCAAAATTACATACTGTACAACAAACTTGGAAGTTGCCGAAATAGTTCATATGGTGCACACAGCTACATGCCTGATCTATATACTAATTATTTCAGTACTAACCGATGATCCTTGTCTTCACCATTCCGAATACATAACACGTCATGATACCAGGCATGTATATATTCCAGCAAAAACAACCGATGCCAGTAGGACCAGTGTAACACCAACTATGTAAACAGATGATGCGCCGCGTTTGCAATGGCCAACTGGTGTAGGAGCAGATTTCAGTGAACCTCTCTGGCATTTTCCGGGTTCACTACTTTGCTTCATCCGCAACCTCAGATTGGCAGGAGAATACTCCCCATGAGACTTCTCACCCTTGTCAATACCTGGGAGTAGGGTATCCTCCTGAACTTCATCCGAGGTAGCAATCAGCTCTTCATTAGTAGAAGATTTGTCAGTTAATTCACTACTACTGTCAGAAACTGACGATGGACTGTCGTTTTGAATTTCATCATAGGTAGCAGTCTGCTCTTCAATAACTCCAGCCTGCAAATATTGATGTCAGATAATTTTTTTGAATGGTACACATGTAGTCACAACTCCCAACATAAGCATATAATAACACTTACCTCTTTAACACCAGACTGGACCTCTTCTTCACGGTAACTTGAAATTTTCACCTTAGAATTTTCAACTGTCCCCTTCCTGTCAGTAAGATCCATCTGCAAACGGAGTCTTCTTGGTGCAGTTCCCTGAGAAGCAAAGTTATATGAATCATGTTGGACATGAGGAGGTCGGGCATTGCGGCTTCTAATCTTGATTCCTGTTCCAGTAACATTATTGCTATAATTTACATGATTCATTAGATTAGATGATTCTTCCACACTATTGAACATGCCAAAAGATGATCCAATAGCAGAGTTGGCCGAAAGAACATCTTGCCCGAAAGGATTATTGCCAAAACCATTGACATTTGTCTCTCCAAGTTCTCTTCCAAAGTGAGGTACTTGAGCTTGACCAAATACAGAGGTTGGTTGTGGAAGACTCATCTGTGAATCATACTGCTGCGAAGAAGAAAAATAGTCAATTGCCAAACAACATAAACTTCTGAATGTCTACCAATTTGGTGAATAAAATGGGCATCAAACAAGAAGTACCACATGATGCAAGATTATCCATACCCATACAACATAAAAGCAGACCCTGAATTAAGCAAAACAAAATGATTTAAAGCTACCAAAGGGATCATTTACCTTTAGTTGGACCATATCATTCCCTGCATAGCTAACAGTTTGCATGTTATCCAAGTTTCCTCGTTGTAAATGATCAAAAAATTGGTCCTCACTTGGAACAGCAGAATTTTGCTGAACCGTTGACTCTTCACCAGAAAACTCGTCATTGTTATTCAAGAACTCATCCAACAAATCTGAGAGAGATGCTTCTTGTTCAATTGTGCCGTCTTGAAAATTGAATCCGGTAAGATCACCGCCAAAGTCCTTGGCATAAGGTGAATCCACATAATACGATAAATCAGACTGCATATTTGATTGCTCAGGAGAGAACAGCTTGCACTCAATTTGACTAGACACGGGTTGGTACAGATGCGAACTTTTCTCTAATTGCAGATAGGCCTGGAACAAAAAACAAGAGCAGAAATAGCAATGTCAAGACAGTGTTTCTAAAAAATATCAAAATGTTGAATTAAAAAAATTCAGCTCTCACCTCCGTGGCTGCCGCTTCTGCCCCGTGATCTTCAATGTCCGAAGTTGCACGACTATTGGAGCAGCTGTCAACAGGCATGCCATTATTCTGGGTTGTTTTCTCTGCCTTATCGGTCAACCAGTTTTTAATACCTTCTGAATCATTTCCCAACTGAGTGTCAGGGCTTGCTGTTTCTTGAACCAGGTCTGACGATGTATCATCAGGGGATGACTTTGTAGTCATAGGAGAGTATCCACACTGCTCCACTTCATCATAATTTGCATTTTCAATCTTCTCCTCTGGTTTATGGAACAAGCGACAAAGAACAAAAGCAGTCTACAAAAGCAAGCAGAGTAACCAAGTAAGATCAATAAACTACCAACATCAAACAAGAAGCAAAAGAACTTGTTCCTTTAAATATGTGGTTATTACAGTTTCAACAAGAAGCTAAGATCAAGAATCCCATTTGCTACAGAAATACCTACCAAGATTGAGAAAAAAACATCAAATAAAGTTACAACAACAGCACCAACAATAGAACATTCAACAGGCGGATTCTACCATAAGAAGCCAGCATGCCAGTCTGCTTATTCAAAAAAAGGCAACCAAATGATCAAGACCATACATAAAATGCAACTAATGCTTCAAAAGTTTTCAAATTTCATACATTCTCTCTCCTTTTATTTTTTATCAGGAAAATTCAATACATTCGATGCAACACAAACAGCTCAATTACATTCTCCAAAGGATCTTCAAACCACATTAAACAGAGACACAACATACGACACAAACAACTACAATGCACTCATCAACCTACACAACGTACTTAGCTGGAAAACAATACTAAAAAAGAACAATAAATTACCTGTCCAGGTCCTGTGCCGTCGAGCTCTTTAATGGTGGGTCGGTACTCGTGCATAATCCAATTAGTACGCTTCCCTTTCGGAGCACGGCCTTTATAAAAAACCAGAGTCTTCTTCATACCAACAGTAGATGGACTACCAGACCCGCCCTTCCTGGTCCGGATAGTCCTGTCCTTTCCGGTTGCCTTCCAGTAACCAGCCTCCGTAGCCCTGTTTGACCGCTGCCCGTTCGGATACTTCCGGTCCCGCGGGCAGAAGAAGAACCACTCCGCATCATTCGTCTTTATCACCGACAACCCTTAACAAGCAAATTCAAATAAAAGAAAAAGCAAAAGAAAAAAAATTAGGAATCTTGCTGATTAAGAAAACAAATAGAACCAAGGAATTATGGAATTATTCATATTCAAAGGGAATAAAGCACCCAAATACGTAAATAATTGAAATCAGAGATGCAGATTCATAGACTAACTATTTTTAATTTCTTGAATTACAGTCAGAAATAGAAAATATATATATATATAACTAACCAGGCAAATCCCATGGCTCCCATTTACAGACATCGATTTCTGGGATCACTTCGACCTCGGAGTGACGACCGTTGATTTTTCGTTTCAAGTAGTGATTTATAAGTTCCTCGTCGGTTGGTCGGAACCTGAAACCTAAGGGAAGTGAATCCATAGACAACACTGCCATTTCTACTCTCAACCAGCAAACCCTAATTCCACACTTCTCCTCCGATTCACTTTTTTTGTTTTCAATCACCAGTTTCAACAAAGGTAAAGTAAGGTTGGCTGATGATTTTTCTTTCCTTCTTTCCGTCTTTCTTTCTTTTTTACCTCTCTCTAGCTAGCTATGTTTCTTCTCCCTGTATTTCTCTTTTGTAGCTCACGTGTGCCTGTATTTGCCTTGTTTTTTATGTTCTTCGGCGCAGACACTGTGGGCCGACTCTTTGCGTATAGGTGAATGACACGTGGATAATTAAGCTGACTTTTAATATTTTACTGGAAGATGATTGGGTGCTATGTTGTTAAGTGTGGGATGGGATGCTTGCCACAATGTCCCAGTAGAGTTGACCAACTGGAAACTTGAGGTCTGGAAGTGAGGATTTGCGATAATAACAGAAAACCGTGTGCCTCATTCCATGGTACCAACGATGTTCGGCTCATTTAGTCTAAACACAAGCTATTTTGGCTACACAAAATTTGGATGAAAAGCATATATAATCACCAAATTTTACGCAATTTCACAATATGGTTGTTTAATTGTAATTTTCTTTTACCGAGCTAGCTGAATTCTTTTGGGTTAATCACAAAAATATGCAAAAAATAAATAAATTCACAAATATAATAATATGTCAAAAAGTTCTCACATATGTTAATACGGAATAAAATATTTCTCAAATACCATATCAGATATTAATCATGTATTAAAAAATTAATTATATATTGACTATATTATTTGAACCAGCTAAAAAAAAATACAAATTGTGTTTACAACACAAATACAAAGAAAATACAATAAAAATGAGAATAAATACAAAAAAATAGTATAAATTAAAATAATATTATCAGTAAAAAAATAACAAAATAAGTATAAATATTTTAATTTTTTATTACTCAATAAAAATATGATTATAAATAAAAATAAGTTAAAAATAAAATAAGTTTAAAAATTTTAATTTAATTGAAATGAAATCACTTATTGTGATTCAGGGAAGATTGCGATACAGCTACTGAAACATGTGATTAAATAGGTTACAATTGTACAAATGACTAAATAAGTAATAATTAGCCCTCACAATCTTGTCATTTGTATGTTGGACTTGATTTCCCATCAAGCACTGGCAGCAAGATGAAAAAGTAAGGGTTGAAGTTACCCTCCTTTAGCCAGTGGATTTACTTGGTTGACGCCGATAGAGCTCCTTCTGTTCTAGAAGCTTAAAATATTCATGTTCATACTGACCTAATGGTTCCATTGGTTCACCTCTCTTTTTTATTTTAGAAATCTGGGCCTTTAAGGAGTGTAATGGAGATACAAAATTACTAGCCTTATTTTGAACCTATTTCCCCAAAACATCACAACGAGCAATTTGGCAAGGTAAATCAAAACCTGATTTTGATGTCTAGCTTTCTTTTATAATCTGCAAGCAATTATCTTCAGTTAACTAGAGATTTTCAAACTTAAAACGCCTATTCTTTCAAACATGAGCAGTTGGTTTAGACGAGAGAGAGCAGGTGCGAGGAGAGAGGAGGAGGATGAGAAGCGAACAAGGCGACATACAGAAGGAGAGGAGGTAGCATACGGGGTTGAGGGAGAAGAGAGAGTGTAGAGTGAGAAAGTGTGAGGGAGAGAGAGAGAGAAAGTATGACATAGAGTGAGGAGAGAGAAAATGCTTAAAAGGTTATATAGTGTGTCATTTTTGAAATGTTAATAAAAATGTTCCAAAATAGAATATATAACCCCCTTGGGTTGCATTTTTGAAATGATAATGACAAAAAATGACATGGGGTGTAATTTCATCAATTCTTTTCTTTCACTTATTTATTTAAAAAGGCATGAAATTTGCATATTTTCATATTTTTGTTACGATTTTGAAAAAATAACACTAACTATTAGTTGCGTAACAAATATGACACAAAATTTTAACATTGTATATCTTATAGCAAACACAGGTTGTAAAGGACGATATCAAATCTATGCAAAGATTAGTGGGATAGATGATGTTGGCTAATGTGAGCATGAAATTTGAAATCCTCGAGTTGTTATAATCAATATGTTAGATAAGCCGCCTCATGAGAAGTATTTCACCTATTTTAAAACCAGTTTTAAATAATAGCGGGTAACTCTACCTATTTACAATGGCGGATCTAGGATTCTCGCTAAGTAAGAGTTGAATTTACTTAGTCAAAATATGGCTATACAAAACTAATATATATATATATATATATAAATTAAATTAAACAAAATATTTGATTCCATGTTGTAGTCATACAATTATTTTTGCCTACTCGAATCAAAAGATGATAGTTGATTTCGGCATGTCGTGATGCTCTGACAGTTTTGTAAAATAGCCTCATTGAAAATAGTTAAAAAAATTTCTTTCTCGAAGTATACCACCAAGAGGTCATTCATCCATTGTCTCTCATCCTATTTTGCAAATCCATCTTGATAATGTTCATAGCAGAAAATACTTTTTCAACAGATGTAGTTGCAACTGGAAGAAACAATGTCAATTCCATCAAATCTTTGCCACTGTTAAGTTGTGAAATGTGATCCACATCGAGTGTCACCTAGTCTACATAGGCTAGCTTCTTTGTTTAAGCCTTTGCCACTGCTAATTTGTCCACGTTCAAGACGTTCAACAATATGGTCATGCTCGATTTGTTGGAGTTTGTCCACTCTTTTACATGATCCTCCACATGCATTCACAATCAAACTAACAACATTAAAGAAATCACTCACAGCTCAATGATTTTTGGCAACATTTACAACAACTAATTGGAGTAGATGAGCAAAACAGTTGACATACTTAGCAGAAGGATTTTCTTTCAATATAAGTGTTTTTAAACTATTGAATTCACCTCGCATATTTGATGCACCGTCATATCCTTGACCACTCGGTCTCGATAAAGATAAATTGTGTTTGGAAAATAGAGAGTCAATTGCAACTACTAACATCTGTTGCAACCACTAATTAGGAACAAAGCCAAAACAAGTTCTTAAAATTATAGCATTAATTGATTGAATTTAGTGCAAAAAATTACTTTAGATACCATATTATACATATAATACAACCAAAGGAGAACACAAGATTAATCTTGAGGGAGGATCAAGCACATTATGCCTCCAGGTCGAGTATAGCTATGAGCCAGAGCTAAAGGGCAACTGATATGGGATAAAAATCAGGCTCAACACGCTACAAGGCCCACACACATAAACAAGAAGATGGTCACTAGATGAAAGTGCACTCACTAGACACAACACGAGTGACCTTCTCGGCTCGGCCACGATAACCCTTATTGGATCAGTGCCTAGATGGCCCGAAAGGCCAAACCCCTAATAGGACCTGAGCCAATAAGGTCCTTTTCAAACATGATCATATACTCGGAATAGAGAGGACACAAAGCTTTCTGGGACCACTTCCATGGTGCAATCTCATGTTCATTTCAGGGGTACAACTGAGAAAAGACCATGATCCTATACATCTGCGGTATCTCGAAGCACCATGCCTCTGCAACAGATGCACGAGTCCATACCAAGTCGATAGGTGGATCAATGACAGGGAATCTCCTTGGCGCACTATCATGGATGTTCCCTATCCGTGTGAAGCCACGTGACACTATAGTCCAAATTTTGAGGCGTACAAAATTCTTAATTCACTAACCATAAGTGGGCCATTCATTCTATGGTTTTGGAGGGGAGACAGAAGAATCATCATTGAGTCACGAGCCAAACCAACCACTTCCACTTACCTCACATCTATTGATGCCCACCGTGCTTGGCCTACGATCATCAATAACACCACATCAGTCATAGGCCTAGTGTCTTTACACACTTCATAGCATAAAGGGTAACGCTTTTAGCCCTACTTCTCTACCTTGCGAGCACGATGAAACTATCCCCCAGCACCACGTATCCCACTGAACTTGGCCGCTTATTTGGCTAACATCTCACATGTCTATGAGACTCCTCGTAATGTTCACATAGGAACAACATCTAAGTTTGTTCTTGCTTAGTCAGTCGACACATTGGATCTTATGGTGTCTGCTCTCAACCATTTTTCATTTATGGTCGAGCAACTCCAACGACATCAGCTACTACTTGATGGCTCGTCTTCCCCAACAGGTCACCCTATAGCTGTATTAGTAGAGAATCCCTCTATGCCTCTCCCTAAAAATACTCCTCTCGTAACTTCCCCAAGGCTCTGGTTGTTGGACCTACCACTAATCCGGATGTGCCATACTTGCTTTATACCTTTGATGAACCCTTCCTTCAAGACAACAAGAAACAAGAAATTTGATCTACCATGTCAGCCACTCTAGTAAAAAAAAAGGCAGTTTAAGATGACACTCTGATAACTCTAGTGTTGAGACGCAAATACCACTTCCTCTGGCACCTAATTTTGTTTCCCCAACGATTGATGTGGCAGTTGAGGTCCAACAATAAGTGCCAACTTTGAGGAACAAACACGAAGATGACTTTGAAGATTGGGGAGCTCGATAGGAATGGCACTTTAAGAGGGGTTGAATTGGAACTTTAGAGAGTTTAAAAACATTGTTGAAAATCTTTTGCAAATTAAAACAAACAACAAATTAAAGGAAAAATCTGAACGAAATCTAATTCATAAATAGTAAATAAAATGCAAGCAAATTAAATGTATTAAGGAGAGAGAAAACAAAGCCTCAATTTATAGTGGTTCGATCCTTCTTGACTTATGTCCACTCCTCGAGATCCTCTAGTGAATTTAAATCCACTATCTCCTCACTTGCAGGTGAAGGAAAACTGTTTACACCACTTGTTTTTGCAACATCAACTAGGAAACCGAACCACTAGTTTTTTGTGGGGTCATCTGGCAAACGGTTATCCACTAGTTTTTTAAGGCTCATTAGTAATCACTCTTGTTTTTCTAAGCCACAACAAGAAAACCTATCAACCCTAAGCAAACAACCTTGCTTGGTACAAAATCAACCCAATAATATAAAATATTTAAGCTCACACCAACCCAGAAATATGATAGCAAGTAAATAGCTCAAATAGGTTAGAAATGTGAGAGAAAATGATGGCCAGTTTAGCAAAGGTTTCTCTTACTTCCTTCTAATCTGGAACATCTATATATAACTACTAACAAGAATATAGCCGTTGGAAGCCTCAAAGTAGCCGTTGTGAATTCTGTCCTTAAATGACGTCATAGTCTTCTACGTGCATAGCCATCATCTACGTGCGTAGTACCTTGATCCAACTGAGTTTTGTTTGCTTTGATCTTCCTTCTAAGTGTATTTCTTTGACTCCAATAGCCACTGCTTGAACTAAATTGATACTAGGTGGCTACTATGCGCATTGATCTTCTATGTATGTAGATATTCAATTTTGTGCGCTTTGCACAATTCTTCTACATGCATTGACGTTTGTCCAAGATCACACCTTTGATTCTTCACATGACTATGTCAGAGAATATTCAAATTCAAATTCTTAATAGCGTCTTGGCTTTGTCTGCATCTGCAGCTCGTCTACGTGTGTAATACGCCATACTGCGTGTGCGGCTTGATCACTTCAAAGATGTCACCGTTACTCTTTTACACACGCTAAACAATAGATATACGCAACTTTGCCTTGTCTCGTGAGTCCTCATCAGTTTGCATCAATAACTCGTCTACGCACATAGATCACTCTTCTAAGTGCATAGTATTATGCCTCTTTTAGGACCAGTAGCTTTTTCATCTC
The DNA here is from genome assembly GCA_948243855.1 of Flueggea neowawraea. NCBI lineage: Eukaryota > Viridiplantae > Streptophyta > Magnoliopsida > Malpighiales > Phyllanthaceae > Flueggea > Flueggea neowawraea. The sequence continues at coordinate 7,281 of CAODLS010425387.1, read as the reverse complement.
TACTACATGCATTGGTCTTTCTTCTAAGTGCATGTCTATGTGTACTGCATAGCCTTCTACACGCATTACATCTCCATCTATGCACATGGTGACTACTTTGGAAAACCCAGATTGCCTTTAGCATGATCAACGTGTTTATATTGCTCTTTTAAGTGCTTTGTGGTCAGATATCAGCAAGTCTGCAACTATGTACATCTTTTATGGATGTTTTGTATTTTTCATCATCAAAACAGAACTCAAATCCCAAGATGTATGTTGTGGTTGGGAAGACATACTATCACAACCCGTTTTCGGACCCTACCGGTGTACGAGACGAATCACCTAAGAGAGCCCAACCCGTCTCGCATAAGCCTCAGTGAACATAAACACTACCCAACTTGTTTATTTTAAAACCATGTATTTAACAAATTTATAACAATAATAAAATAGATCATACGTTTAATAGAATCGGTTTGATAAAATAAAGTATAGTTTACTAGAATAAATGTGAGTATAAAACAATAATAATAAAACCAAAATTAGATACAAAAAGTTTCGCACAATAACCCAATAGTATATCGATGTGGAGCTCTAACACAGAAACAAAAGAGCCCAGCCAAAAGGGTGTCACTAACCAATAAGGTGCCTCACTAGGAATCAAGACGTCGTGTAGTTGCCAAAGCCAAAAACTTCCCACTTGGAAATTTAGTAAAGACAGACAAAGTAAAAGGAAAACGGGTAAGAACCGTAGTGAAGAATAACACTCCAGATTGCCTCATACGTGCCTCACAAAGACTGTTTTGAAAACAATTTGAAAATACCCCACACAAGTATAATCAAGTATACATACGTATACACACTATATAGATAATAGCCTTTTGAAAACCATTTCGAAAATGTTCACAACCAAAGCAAACAACATGCTTGAAAGCATAAGAACTAAAACAATATCGATAACAAAAACATAGTATAAGTGGTATGGGACCAATAACAATGTTGTGCTCGTAGCACCAATAACAATGATGATTGTGGGCTCTGCCAATAATCAAAATAAATTCATGTATCTGGTCGGACATACGGTTACCACCATACCTTGGTAACTAAGCCTTAACTGTACATTGGTATACCAAACACTACGTTTGGCCTACGTTGCACAGGTGTCTTGTAACCAGTATATATATAACATTTTTAAATCAAAAACAATAAATCTTGCAATAAAATATATCAAAAATAATATATATATATATATATATATAAGTTCAAAACAAGTTTACTGATTAATAAAAACCATATTATCAGTTTATTAATTAGCAATTCCGTTATTAAGTCTAATTTCAGAAATATAACTAGCACACCAAAAATTATATAGAGTTTCGAGACACAACCTGTGTCTGAAACTGTTATTCACTCACCTGGACGTCGAGCCAAATAATCCAGATCACGGTCCATCGATGAATGATTGGTCTCTTCGAAAATCAAGCATAACTGAAACAAACATATCAAGAACAAATCAAAATATAGCATTGTGGCAATACTGATGTATGCTATGCATATGCAGACTTGAACTCACATACGACACCCGAAAATCTATTTCGAACCGAAGTCTAACATTATAATCCAAAATTACACCTTGATGTAAAATTACAATTGGGTCCTAGAATTTTCCAAAATTTATCAAACAGTCCCCCAACTATCTCTATTATCAAATCAAACCTCAATATATTAAAAATTACATTATAGACCCTAAACATGTAAAATATTATTCTTGATCCCTATGATGGAAAATTACCCAATTATTCCTTTTCTCGATTCAACCAACAAAATCGCTCTAAAACGACACCCATCCTTCCAAACCACTTAGATCAACACCCAACCATTTTTATTCATAATAATCATTCAACAATCTCACCAAAAATTCTATAAATTTTCAAAACTAAAATTAATTCATCCAAATAAGTTCCTACAATTACCAACCTTCTTTAATCTCATTCATTCTCCAAAATCAATCGCAAATCTATTCCAATCCATGATTATTCCACCAAAATCAACCAAGAACAAACACAAATCCACCATAAATCCACCCCATTCATCATTCAAAAATTTGAATTTAATAACCCAATACCAAGAAAATACACATTCATCACAACCCAACAACACCCACACCATTCCAACACTAATTCTAACATTTTCCACCATAACCCATCATTAATTTCACCAAAACAAGCATCTAAATCGGTTCAACCAACCAAAACCGTCACTCACAAACCCTAACAAAAAACCCATTGTTTTGCATGATAAATGAAGAAAGAAAAGAGAAAAGAGAGAGGGATTTACCTTGATTTTGTAGTGAAATTGAAATGAAACTAAGAGAGAGAGAGAGAGAGAGAGAGAGCGCCACGGATTTAGAGAGAGGGAATGAGGAAGAATGTTGAAATGCTGGAAGTTGGAAAAAAAAAAACGAGAAAAGCAATTGATTGGCAAATCGGGTTTCATTCATTTGATTTAAGCAAGCCACCACCGAAACAAAAAAATGGTGTCGCACCATTTTTTGTTCTTAACTCTTTTTTTTTATAATACGAAATGTCAAAGCTTTGTGTTTCGTTTTTTTTTTTGTCTTTTCTTCTAAAACGGAAACTTCAATTGATAGTTTTTTTTCCTCAAAATACCTTTTTCATTGGAAACATAACAAATCAAAAGACAATAAAAATGTATACCCATTTATTTATTCTTTGTCAAATTCAAAGTGTTACATTAATAATACAAATAAAAATAAATAAATTTAATTAATAGAAATCATCAAATATGAAGTTGTAAAACAAATAAAATATATTTCTTTCGCTGCAAAAATTTAAAATATATTCAACGAAAATAACAAAGTAACTATATTGATGTAAACTAAATTATATTTATCTCAAAAATGAAAACTATATCTTTTTGCATAAATAAAATTGTTTCAAAAAGACTATTTTGCCGAGTTATAAAAACTTAGAAATTGCAGGATGTTACATAATACGTTGTTCCTGTAGAATCAGAGAAACATTGTGTTTTGGTCTGGGGGTCATTATATACCCCTAAACCTGACCCCCTTTTGGCCTCGCTTTGTTTTCTTCACTCAAATATGCTCTAAATTCATTCCATTATCTCTCCCATTGTCTCTTTTTGGTTCATTAACATCTCTTGAGGTAATATTTTGTTCCTCAACCATTTCTTTCTTCATTTTCATGCTTGAATCTCATATTTTGCTTTGAGGCTGAATTTGAATGTTTGGTTCGGATTTGATGGTTTCTTTTGGAATATGAGTTGAAGTATGTTGGATTATGATAGATAGAGGTTAGAAACACGTGAATTAATCTTGGGTTTTGAAGATTTGATGAGTTCTTTGAATGAGTTAGGGTTTGATTTAATATTTTAGGATTTTTGATGATTTTAAGTTCCTTTGGTGAAATTGGTTATAGATTCGTGTGTTGGGTATGATTTGAATTGATTTAGGTGAATTGGAATATCGGGTGTCGGTTCGTACAAATTTTGGGGTGTTTTTTGAAATATTTCTATTGTAGGGACTAAATTGCAATATTTTGAATGTTTGAGGTCTTGATTGTAAATATGGAATATTTGGAGGATTGATTCTAATTCTAGAAAGTTTAGGGAGTGATTTTTGGTTAGCCAAAATGTCATGGCGGTTTGTGACTTTGATTTTCGGTTCATATTTGCACTTACTTGATGGGAGGAAAGTGCTCACAATGCCAGAATTTTTACAACAGGTATCACTGATCCTGAACATAAATTCACTCATCCCCCGCGCTGGTTACATTGCACCCTAATGGGGTGTTAGATACCACTTGGATCAATATAGAGAGGTTTTTCCTCAATCTTATCAAGAAGCATTTAACCGGATGCGCTCATCTATTCAAGTTGTATAGAGTTGGCATTCGCACGATGGAAGGGCAAATGATCAATTCTTAGGTGGAGCGTCACAAAGTATTCATTCGAGAGACAATGAGACATCGTCCTAGCAACTATGGCATTTCATAAATTCTTAATAAACTGTGATATTGATGGCGAAGGCAATTAAGTGGATCAAGGCATGAACAACGTCAATGCAGATGATGTTAAGATGGTACATGATCTCGAAAGTGAAGATGTTGCTATAGAGATAGAAGAGAGTAGCCCGGATATGGAAATGTTGCAATTAAAAGATGAAATCACCATATCGATTTTCAACGATGCGACAATGTCATGACTTTTAGCATTGTGGACTTGTTAATTTATATATAGTTTCATCGAATTTCATAGTTTGTTGAATCTCGAACATGTTCACGATTACATTGAACCGGAATACTTATTTTCTTACTTCCTATTTATGAAGGACCATTTATGTCTTAAGTGATGCAACTTACAATTAGCCATAATCTATGAAATTTCTATTTCTCATGGCATTGATGTCTTTGGCTTTCTTCCAAAACCTAGACGAAAAAACCCCTCAGAAATTTTTCAACATGGAGAACCATTCAAATTACTCATAAAAAGGTATTGGCGAGAACAAACCCATAACAACTAAATAAGCTTCATGAATTGTAACTAAAAAAAATTAAAGGTAATTGAAAAAACAACTCATCAGAGGCAATATAGGAATTTTAAAAAAATCATAATCTACCTTAATCTACCCAATCGACCACAATATGCCAAACTCAATCTACTTCCGGAATCCACCAAAAAAATATACTCAAAACAAACACACCCATTGTATTTGTGTTTACTCAAAAAGTACTTTAATCATAATGAATAAAGTATTTCACAATTTTTTATAGAAGTATTCACAGTATGCAATAAAAAGATTTCAACTTTTCAAAAATAACATATCCATGAAATTATTTATAAAGATACCAATAAGGAGTAAAATATTTGCAGAAATATAAGCTTATGTAATCGAGTGAAATTTTCTCAAAAAACTGAAGAAATATTGCAATAAAAGACATTTTTCACAATTTATATCCGTAGAGTGGATAGATGGCGGACAAATGGTGTACACCATCAAAAATGCAATTTAAAAAAACAAAAAATAATCTTTTTTTTTTAATATTGAAACAAAACACATACAACTTTATACATTGAAGAATAGTTTTATTATTTACCAACTTTTTATCAATACATACTATAAAGTGTACAAAAAGAGTACAAAAGGATACAAATAGTGGACAAAATAAGTTTTCAACTAATTTTGAGAATTTATTTAGATTCGTTTAACTTTTTTCAATGAAGTGTGCATAAATGTACAAAGGAGTACAAATGGTGGACAAAATAAGTTTTAAACTGATTTAGTGAATTAAATTAAGTTTCTTTTCACTTTTTTAAATAAAGTCTACATAGGTGTACATGTGGGTGCAAAGGGTTTATAATCATTTACAAAAGGTGTAAGTACTTAACTTTTTTTAAATGAATTTGTCTTAATCTTTATATTTTTAAATGGAATTTTATATTTGTGTTAATTTTTTAAAACTCTAAAAACATTAAAATTCGTGTAATGATATTTTTGTTTTCTCAAATTGACATACAAAGCTAAGTTAAGTCATGCACCTTCTCTTTTAGGATTGATTCAATAGTTTTGTAAATTTTAAGGCACTAAATGCATATTTTTTTATAGATCATATATGTCCTTTGGATCAATGGTGTGCAACTAGGTTTTCCAAACCTTACTCACTGTTCGACGCTTTCTTACAAAAGCCAAGATCTGCCAACTCCATGACATGGACATTGACAAGAGGATTACAATCAGCCTCTCTGCCAAACCTCCACCACCACCGCCACATCACCTACCACCTTTTCCCTTTGCCACTTCATTTCTAGTGTAGATGGGCCTCTGGTTTCTGCAACGAACATGAATTTGTCAGAGTTTAAGTTGTGACTTGAGATAGAGAGAGAGAAGAAGGGTGTGTGTTAGGGAAAGATTGAATCTGGTGGAGATCGAAGGAGGGAAGGAGAATAGAGGAGGTTGCAACAACGATAGAAGAACGGAGAGAGGACGAAGAAGAAGAGTAGATAAGGTGGTGGAAGGAGGAGGGGAGGGAGTAGAGTCGATAATCTAGAAAGAGAGAATGTATTTAGAGAAAGAGAGAGAAATTAAAGGAAAGAGGGGAGAAATGCATTCCAACAGTCATATTCTCACCATCAACGGTCATATTAAATGAAATGACTATAAATACCCCAAGAGAATGTAGAAATGGTGTGGGAGAACATATGTAACATTTATGCTAATACTTCTATCAATTCCTCACTACAAAAACATCCAATCAAGCTAGAGATCAAGATTCAAGCATCAATTTCATACAACCAAACTCTAGCATAGAGCTTCATCTTTTGTATCATTTTATATACACTTTGAGTATATGAGTTAGGTTTGTTGTAAACCTATAGAAAACAACATTGTAGAGATTTTTTGTGAACCTAAGTATAAAACAACATAGAGAGAGGTTTGTTGTTGTTAGTGTAAGCCCTAGCCCCAGTCCCAAATGTATTGTATCCATATTATATTTGATATATATATATTATGAGGCATTGTTTTATCTCTTTATTGTTCCTGTGCATGTTTAAATTGATAAAACGTCCATGAATAGTGATTATGCTTAAGTTATTAAATATGTGATTTGGATAGTAAAACCTTGAAGCATAAAAGAATATTATTCTAAATATCCCTAGTCGATTATTGCCATGGGAGTGGTAATAAACTAAGACTAGTATGTGCTCTGTGAGATGATCATGTTTTACTGGTCATAGGATATGAAATATCAATCAGAGAACATATAACATGTTAGAGAACAATGTTTTGGATCGATCTGCTTATGAGAATACTACATGGTTGAAAGGTCATAAGTATTTCTCATGCAATGCTTATACTTGAATCCCTCGACCTAAAATCACTATGGATTATTGGGTGAGTTCTTGTATACTTTGACATGCACCTAACGTTATTCGTAAATGAATGACAAGTATGGGTATGATTGGGTATGCCAAGAGTCATGCTAAGGAACATGAGTGAAGTGAAGGGATTGCCACTCTCGAAAAGAGAGAAGATATCACCGGCCACTTGATTAGTGAAACTGAGTAGTGTGTGGCTACACCCAAACAAAGTGATAAGTGTTATCATTTGTTTGACTTAGTCAGGATCACTTATAGATCAAGGAAATTTTTTCGCATAAATAAGGGTGACCGGGTTCCATACCTTATGCTAATAATGATATCAAGTGGCAAAGGGTTGTATAATGTTGTAATTAGGTTATATTGATTTGTAATTGACATTCATTTCAA
>CAODLS010425293.1:0-16728 GCA_948243855.1 Flueggea neowawraea | reverse complement strand
CAATCCTCAAAGATCGCTCAAAATTCTCCAAATTAACCAACTACAAAACGTCACAATTTGGTCCCTCGAAACCACTATTCACTTGAGTTACCCAGAGTTAACTCAAGCTAACTGATGTCTGATTTACTCAAGTTAACCAATGAATAACTCGAGTAAATCATGCCTTACTTTACTCTAGTTAACCCAACTTAACTCGAGTAAATCTGGATCTATCTTACTCGAGTTAACCAACCATAACTCGAGTAAACTACTTACCCAGATTATTCAGCTCGACCAAATACTCAAATCAACCGATAAAAATCATTCTTAAACCATTAAATAAACTCTAATCATCCTTCTAAACATGAATCTATACTCCAATCCATCAAAACAACACGAATTCTCACCAATTCACCCTGAACCCGAATTAAACCTAGAACCTAATATGCATGATCATACAAAAACATGAGAAAAGAAAGGATTAAAAAATCCAATCTTACCTCAAGAAATCCAAAGGAAGTGCTGAGGAACAAATTGAGAGAGATTTGAGGCGTCTGAGAGAAATGGATCAGAAGAAATGAAAACTTAAGGACAGTTTTGGGTCTTTAAAGACAAAGAACATCGACTCATCATTCCTAGAAAACTCGAGTTACACAATGATATAACTCGAGCTATATGAACCTTGGCTAACTCGAGTTACAATTCTGGATAACTCGAGTTATATAATAGTCACACAAATCGAGTTACCTCTAACTCGAGTTACCCACTCTTCAGACTCATTACTCAAGGTTCCAGAATACAATCCTGCATGCTCATTAACTTAATCAACTATCAATATAAACTCCCATCGCTATAGGAAATATAGCCAGAATAGGCGGAATATTACAGATTCGGTTGTTGCACCTGGTGGTGGAACGCTTGAGATCTTGAAGTTGTTGTTTGAGTCGCCTGAAAATTTTATGGCCCGTAGGCGGCCCATACGCCAATTTGTAATGGGCGGGCTTGGGGCCGGCCCGGCCCTATGCCCAGCACTATAAATAAGAGAAATTTGGAGGTCTACTAACAATCTACTTTCCTCTGTTAAGTCCATTTAGACTAATTGATACGAAAATCCTTGGTAAGGCTTTCAACTATAGTGGGTTCAAATTAGTCTCTAAATCATTAAAGGCTGAGATTTTTCTTATTTTAATGAGTTAATTATGTCATATGTCTAAATTAAAGCGTATATTCATAGATATAGAAATACCAATTTTGTATATTTTTAAATACTAGAATACAGAAATTTGTCTTACAAATGCCACCACAATAAAATATTATTTCAAAATTACCAGAATCAAATAGAATAAAACCGAATTTCTCGTCCAAATCCTAGTCCATTATCTGTCTCTGTTTCTCTCTCACTCTCCTCCTCCTCCTCTCGTCACACCCTCGCTCTCTCTTCTCGGCCCTCCTCTTCTCTCTCTATCCTTCTCCTCTTATCTAATCTACTTTCTGTCCGCAGCCTCGTCTCTTCCTCCTCTGTCATCGTCTCTCCTTCTCTTATGCTCTCTCTCAATGTCGTCGTCATCTTGTCTCAGTGTTTTGCCCTTTCTTTCTGTCTTCAACCAACAAAGACAAAGGTGGGAGCGAAAAACAGGCGGCGATGAAAAACTCTAACCCAATTTCATTTTGTTTCGGTGTAGATATGCAATTTATTGTTGAGAGATGCGATGGTTGTAGGGGAGAGAGGCGGCTTGAGGAGGAGAGAGGCATCGACTGGAGATCTAGCAAGTTAGTCTTTTGTCAGAGAAGCAATAGTCGGTAGAGATCGAACTGGTTTTGGCAGAGTTTGATTAGTGTTGGTGGCGGCAAAACCCTAGTCCATTTGATTTTTTTAGTTGGGATCTGTGTTTGTAAAATTATCTTTTCAGTTCTAATATGGTCGAACACTAATGCTCTATTGTGCATGCGTGTACACCAACATACGCTCATGTACAACTATGTACACCAATAAATCAACTTAATAGCAGAAAAAAATATCTTGTACACTTCGTATACCAGTGTACACTAATGTACACCTTTGTATACCAGCGTACACCAATGTACACATGTGCATATTTTGTTCACCCAAACTGAAATTCACAAAATTAATTTAAAAAAACTCAAATTCATGAAATTAATTACAAAAAATGTCTTTCTAAACATTTGTACATCTTTGTACACTATTATGGACTTCTCTATACTTTTGAAAAAAATAGATTTTTTATTTTTTAAAATCAATATATAGCAAAAAGTCAAATAAAAAAATGATATTTTTAATATATGTTTAACATTCTTGTGGAATTTTTGATAGTTGGAAACTAGTGATGTATTTTGACAACTTTGTGTAATGTTCAAATATGATAGTATCCAAATCATTGTCATGTTTTTTTAAAAAAAAAAAATCTATGACTCATTTATAAAAAAAAAAATTGTCTTTATTTCTTAATAAGTAAAATGTACATGCAATATTCATATATATATAAAGCCATAACATAATTTTAAAAGCCAAATTCAATCCAAACTTCCTAGGTTACCTATTACCATCAAAAGCTGTGACCATCGATATCCTCTTTCTGTACATCGTCAAGTTCCTTAGCCAAAGATGAGTAGTTCACTTTTTTTGTATGTATTTCAACGATGAACACATAGAAGCATATCGAAAAGATAATGATTCCGCTGATATACCAGCAAAATTGGATATTCACTAATGACTTGGCACGATATAAGGCCTCTTCACTTGAACATCTAACGATTTCGTGCGAGTCCTCTGAGTGAATGAAGCAACCTTTAGGTATCACCGCCGGAGTCCAAAGCATGTACCCCATCACAACAAGCCATACACCTTGAAACATTACGCCAATAGACCTAATAAAGCTTATCAAGTAACTTCTTGGCCGATCAATTCCCATTAGTGTTGTGGCTAGACAAACAAGTATTACAATTTGGAGAAGTAAATGATATTGCCCTTCAACACCCTTGTGGTCCGTTGAGTGGAGGTGGAAGAGAAGGAATTCTTGGCCAAAAGCTAGCGCGACTATAAGCTGTGTGAGACTGTATTGCTGATCATTTTCGAGTTTCAATTCATATCTATCAAGAAATATGGCGAAAGTCGCATATACAAGGAAAGATAGTGAAATGGATGCATGTTCCAAATTGTGGAGATGAGTTGTTGGTATGGTTCCATCAGGGTCGAATGGCTGATGCCGTTCAGGACTAATAAAGAGCTCCATTGAAATGGAGATGGAGGTTCCGACAATGATGAAGTAGAGCTCTAAGTACCTTAGTTTTCTTGTCGGAAACCAAGGGGAAGATTTGTAAGAGATGGAATTTGTAGCATGCATTTTGACATGGTTAAAGAGGTGCCATAAACCTATTGCAAAGAAGCCCAGGCCAGGTAGTACGTGCCCCAACAAAGTACCCATTTATTTGTTAGTTTGTCTTTGTGTATGGGAAGATATACAGACAGTGAATGAATTAATCAGCAAGTTAGTGGTAGTAGGTATTGTTTTGAGCATAACACTGCATGCTTATATAATTCGAGTTGTGCATAATGATATATGCTCATCGACATGATTCACGTTCAACTAAACAAATAATGTTTCCAATATGTACAATCGTTTTCTTTTTTCACCAACAAGATTCCTAATGATAAATGGACTTTATTGTCTTTGAATTTAACTTTTGTTTGGTTCACATGCTCTATCTCTAAATTCGAGTGAAGGATTTTTTCTAATTAAGTAAACTAATTTATGAGGGATTAAAGTGGTAAAAAAAATCATATAGGATCCTCTATAGGGCTTACCTGCCCAATTGTTATTGATTTTCAGCATATCAATAATAGTATCCATTCGTCACCTCATGGCCATGTTATCTCAGTTAGAATGGCTGAAAATGATGCATTAATATAAGGCTCCGAGTAGCACGAAATTTCCCATTGATGATGAGCTGCATGTACAAAATCGTTAAGATAGGGAAACCCTATATGCTTCCAATATTACTCGTTAAGAAATCGCAAAACATGAACTATAAGCTTCCACAAAACACCAAATAAAAAAATAATCAGAATCGACAGGCACATTCACATGAATTTTGTAGACATTTACCAATCAAGATTTCTGTGTATTTCATATCTTTCATTAATGCATATTGATAAGTTTCCGGAACACGATGACAATTTTTTGTGTTTCATTGTGACTAGTTTGATGCTACAACTAAGCTTTCACATAAATTGATAGCAAACGACAACCAATGAGACCTTGAAGATGGCAACACCTTCTTGCGCAAGTTAACGGTGAGAATTCTCTGCTCCCTCCTGTTTTCCTTGTTCTTTTATGAATAAGAGGAAAAGAATAGAATTGTTTGGCAAAAAAAAAGAAAAAGAAAACAAAGAAAAGAAAAGGCAAGAATTGGTGTTAAATTAATTATCACATTAATATGAATTCCAATCCAATGTCAAGAGCTTGACATTGACAATGGCTAATGGATTAAATTGTGAAATAAATAATTTCAATATTTTTGGAGAGTTAAATATTTTAATTTGTAATTTTTACTTTAATTGTCTTGAATTAATAGGTTCATTTCAATTTTATCTAATAATTAGAAAAAAAAAATGGTTAAAAGCATGAACTGTTAGAATTATTTCATTAAAATTTCCATCCATTGGAACTGGATATTTTGTAGAAAAAAATTAAAAAATTAGATTGTGCTAATGACATTTATTTAATTAATTTTTTGGAAAAAAAAAACAGGAGGAAAGAAATAATTGTGGCAGGGCAGCTAACTGACTGGTTGGCATTCTCTTGGGCTTATCTTCTCTACAATGGGTATGAAACTATGGATTTGTCATTTTGGGACTTCTCATCCTAATTACAAAACTTGAGCTCCAACATCATATTTAGTGACTAGCTAGGTATGGAATTTTGGGCTTTGGTTCCAAAAATAATTTGACACACCAAGCCCATGGCCGAAGAAAGTTAATTGTACTCTTATTCTGTTTTCTTCTAAACTAGTCATGAGCTACTTCATTTGGCTTTTTCCCGACTCATTAATATAGGAGATAATTTCGATACAAATAAGTTATATAAGCACATTATTTTTTCCTCAAGTTTATATACTAAATATTATACATGTAGTCATCATTGAAACATGTTTCTACTTTCCACATATATTATTGTAACATGTTTCTAGTCTAAATTTATAAGCTATTGTCTTTTTTTTTTTGAGCCTTCGATTCCCTCAAGAGAAGAATTTAAGCGCCACTGCGTGCCGTAGGGCTTGAACCCAAGATGTCTTGCATTCAAAAGGGGAGACCCAACCGGCCACTCTAGCAGTTCACAGCTAGATTGCAACATGGTTATAGTCTAAATTTACAAGCTATTGTCTGCTGCACTTTTTCATGATCATGAATTGTTTGCTTACTGTCAATAACTCCATATATATTTGAGTTGGAATTGGTTACAGATTAGGCCACCAAACCATTTAAAAACTTTGTTTTAGTTATTAGTAGACTTACAAGTTTCTTGCCTTGTGCAGCTTTTGAAATGTCAGGAAAAAAAAATGTTGATGATGCTAAACATATTATTAACAAGTCTTGCCATATCAAGCTTAAGCAGCAAGTGGCCACTTTGTTATATGATTATTGTCTAACTGAGGTTAATTACAAGCCAAACTTAGTATAATATTGGCTTTGATGATAATTGCATAACATGGAGGTTGAAAGAGTACATCAACAAATTAATATCAATTGTTTATTGGTAATGGAGATGTGGTCCTTAATTTTGGTCTAAGTTAATGGTATTCAAATTAGTCGGTTAATTACTTAAATAATGGTTAGTGGCTTATTAATATCATATATATGATGTCCTTTTTTCCAATTAGAGTGGTGATACACCAAAAATAACAAGACATTTATGAGGACTAATATTTGTTGTTATTGCAAGATCTGTAAGCAGATTTCAAATCCGAATAAGTTTGCACTTCAAAACTTTATAGTAATATGTTATTTACTTTGATAATAAAGAAGTTTATGACTGAATCAATTTTTGTTGTATTGACAGGCCAAAATAAGCCGAATATATACAAGCACCAAAATAGGAAGTTGAAACATACAAGGAAACCCTCAAGTACAATATACAGCACACGTACAATATACAGCACACGCTTAATACTCCCCCTCAAGTTGGAGCATGAAGATCTCGAATGCCCAACTTGCGAAGAAGATAATCAAACTGCGGTTTGTTGAGGGTTTTCGTAAGAATATCAGCTAGCTGCTGTGTGGTGCGTATATGCCGTGTAACAATGTTGCCTGCTTGGATTTCATCGCAAACAAAATGACAATCTACTTCAATATGTTTTGTTCGCTCATGGAACATAGGATTTGCTGCAATGTGAAGAGCCGCCTGATTGTCACAATAAAGATGAACAAGTGTCGAATGTAAAATGCCAATATCCCGTAAAATTCCTTGCAACCATTTCAATTCACAACAAGTACCCTCTATTGCACAATATTCTTCTTCAGCAGAGAAGCGAGAAACAGTCTGTTGTTTCTTAGTTTTCCAAGAAATAAGAGAACCACCAAGCAACACAACGTAGCCAGTCAAAGAACGACGAGTCATTGGACAAGTTGCCCAATCCGAATCACAAAATGCTAACAAACACAGATTGCTATTAGCTTTCAGAAAAATACCTTGGCATGGATTCCCTTTCAAGTAGCGAACTACCCGCAATGTAGCAAGCCAATGTTCTTGCTTCGGATTCTGCATAAATTGTGCAAGGATGTGGACCGAGTAACTGAGTTCAGGTCGTGTGATGGTCAGGTATATTAACCTGCTGATCAATTGACGATATCTTTCTGGATCATCAAACACATCCATAAGGGCTAGTTTGTGGTTCTGCTCAATTGGAATGCCAATAGGCTTGGAGCCCAGTAAACCAATTTCCGGTCAAAATATCCAGAGCATATTTGCGCTGACAAAGAAAGATTCCCTCTGAAGCACAAGTTATCTCAATTCCCAAGAAATATTTCAACGCCCCAAGATCCTTCATGTGAAAACAGGAACTAAGGTACTGTTTGAATTGACTGACAATGTTCCCGTCATTGCCCGCAATGATCAAGTCATCAACATACACAAGCACATTCATCACAGTATTTCCCTGCGTATAAGTAAACAACGAATAGTCCAGCTGAGATTGCCTAAAACCATAGGCCTTCAATGCCGAAGTAAGCTTGGCAAACCAATTTTGTGGCGCCTGTCATATAGTGACTTTCGCAACCTACAGATTTTTCTAGATTCTTTAGAGGTGAAACCAGGAGGAAGTCGCATATATACTTCCTCTTTCAAATCAGCATGCAAGAAAGCATTATGCACATCCATTTGATGTAACTCCCAATTACAAGCAGCAGCAACAGCCAGAAGATTTCGAACAGTTGGTGTTTTTGGAACAGGTGCAAAAGTTTCATTATAACCAATCCCCTTAACTTGAGTATTGCCCATAATTACTAGTCTTGCTTTGTATCACTCAATTGTACCATCGGACTTGTACTTGATTTTGAACACCCATTTGTACCCAATCACTTTTTTCCCAGGCGGCAGGTCTTCCAAGGTCCACGTTCCATTTAGTTCTAAAGCTTCAATTTCTTCCTGCATAGTAGCACACCATTTTAGGTCACGCACCGCTTCAGCGTACGTAGCTAAGGGATACAAAGTACCTGACAATGATGAAGAAGATGGTGATGGAGTAGGTGAGGCAGTAGAGGGGCATATCTATCGCATAGTATGACACACATAATCTTTCAATCTTTTTAGCAGCAGTCTCTCTCGATGACCACGACCCAACTGTTCTTCTGTTGTACTAGCAAGCATTTCAGTCTGCGTTACAGTTGTGTCCCGTCTCTCTTCTGAACCTGTACTCCCCCTTTTCATAGCAGTGATGTCATCTTCTTCAATATGTGAGTCAACCAACACCTCATCACATACTGGATCAGGAATCGTAACCACTGCAGGAGTACTAGTGTGGATAGTAAATGGGAATTCATGTTCGGAGAAGACTACATCTTGCGAGACAAAGTACTCATTTGTCTCCAAATCATAAAGACGCCAACCCTTCTTGTCATAAGGATATCCCACAAACAAACAACGCCGACTACGAGTGCCAAATTTATTTCTATCTCGAGGTCTATTATTAGCAAAACATAAACATCCAAAAATACATATATGGTCATATGTGGGTACCTCTCCAAACAGTAATTCATAAGGCGTTTTCCCCCCATTCACAGAAGTGGGTGTTCGATTGATAAGGTAGCCTGCAGTTAAAACACATTCACCCCAGAATTTTATTGGCAGATTTGCTTGAAAACGCAAAGCACGTGCAACATTCAAAATATGCTTGTGCTTGCGTTCTACATGCCCATTCTGTTGTGGAGTATCTACACAGGAAGTTTGATGGGAAATGCCTTGCTCAACAAAGTAATTCTTTAAGCACATAAATTCAGCTCTATTATCAGTTCTCAATACTTTCACCTGCTTATCAAATTGTTTTGAAGCCATATCACAAAAAATTCTGATATTATCAGCCACTTCCCTTTTTTTCAATCATCAAATAAATCCAAACAGCACTAGAATAGTCGTCAACAATAGTTAAGAAATAAACAGCTCCACATGACGCTAGAACACGATAAGGACCCCAAACATCACAATGTATCAAATGAAAAGGTTCTTCTGCTTTATTATCACTCGGAGAAAATATATCACGAGTTTGTTTGGCACCCAAACAAATATCACATGTCTATTTATTATCACTATCACTATTATCACTAATTGTTGAAATCAAATTGATTGCCTTATTTGAAGGATGTCCAAATGCTTATGCCACAAAACATGAGAGTTGACTCCGCTTGTTTTATTCACCCGAACAGAAGCCACTCCGCAAAAAATATAGACCCCGTCATGACGCTCACCCACTCCAATTAGCATCCTCGTATTGCGGTCATGTATCACATATAGCTTATTAGAGAAGGTGACTGTGTAGTTCATATCACCAAGTAATTGAGACACAAAAATAAGATTGCAATTCAACTTTGGAGCAAGCAACACCTGTTTCAATGCAAATTATTTTCCAAATACAACATTACCCTCCTTGTTAGCCACTGTCTCATTCCCATCAGATAATCCAACAGGACATGCAGAAATGTCATCTACATTTTGTATCAATTTCACGTTACCAATCATATGATTTGATGCACTCGTATCCAAAATCCAGGTAGAATCATCCTTACCAGTCAACTTCTCTAAGGATGTAGATTTTCGGGTATGCAAGATTAACTTGAGAGCTTCCCATTGCGTATCACTGAGATCAGGAAAAGAAAGTCTTTCAGCCTCTGTTGCACTTGAACCCCCAGCATATGCACCATTCACATGACGAGTTTGTGCGGCATTAGCAGTAACAGCTCTGCAGCTCCGACCTATACCACCAGTACGACCTCCTCTACCAGTACGACCACCTCCTCTTCTGCCTCTGCCAGCATATCACCATTCAGGATAACCAATAAGCTTAAAGCATTCTGCAGAGTCGTGACGAGGTTTGCCGCAGTTGGAGCATGTAGATTTATCTACTACATCCGTATTTTTTCAATGTTGCTTCACTCCAACTTGCACAGCAAACCCCACAGCATCAGCTTGTTCATCTCTCCCTCTAGCCACAGTTTTATGTCTTTCTTTAGTCATTATCATTGAATACACTCTATTCAGATTCGACATTGGTATCATACTCAAAATATTCAATCGAGTTGTCCTAAACATTGTATCGTCAAGTCCCATCAAGAACTGATGCGTTTTTCTTTCTCATGTTCTTCAGCCAATTCTTTGGCTGCACCACACGTACAACCACTACATTGGCACAAAGGGTTTTTCGTATATCTAGTAATTTCTTCCCACATACTTTTCAATTTTCCATAATACGCAGCAACCGACAAACCAGCTTGTTTGCAATTTGCAATCTCAGTTTTAAATTGGTGCACCCTCATGTCATTCCCAATAGAGAATCTCTCCCTCAAGTTCTCCCACAATTATGTCACATCATCTATGTAGGAAAGACTTGATCTCAATGTCGGGTCAATCGTATTAAAAATCCAGCCAACAAGCATGGAGTGCACAGCACACCAGTTTTCATATTCAATAGTGTCGAGATCCGGTTTCATCACTCTCCCATCAAGAAATGCCAATTTCTTCTTTGCCCTAAGAGCGTTCTTCATTGCCTTTGCTCATTCATCATAATTTTCTCCTTTTAGAACCACATGAGTTAATATCAATCTGAGGTTGTCAGCAGAAGTAAGATAATAAGGAGAAGTAGGATCATTCATGGGTGTTTTAGTCGTTCCAGAACCTAATCCACCAACTTTCTTTATAACTTTTCCATTGTCGTCATCGTCGCTCATTGTGTTGTTCGTGCACCGCTAGGGTTTTTTGTGGCTCTGATACCATAAAGAAGTTTATAATTGAATCAATTTTTGTTGTATTAATAAGCTGAATATATACAAGCACCAAAATAGGAAGTTGAAACATATAAGGAAACCCTCAACTACAATATACAACACACGTACAATATACAACACACGCTTAATAGATAATAAGATATTTGAATTCTTTTTTTTTTCTGGAACAAGATATTTGAATTCTAGCGATGTTTGAGGTTGTTCTTTAGATTTTTTTAGAACACTTTGTTCATAGATGAATAAAATTTCAAAATCATGACTTATAAAAAAAAATGTGTGATTTGAGTTGAGATAAATTTTTTTTACTTTAACTCAAATCAATTTACTAAATTATCTCTACTAGTTAACCAAACTGATCCTAAAAAAATAAATTAAAATGAAGACGGTTTCGTAAATTCATTTGAGTTAAAATATCTTGAGTTAAAACATTAAACATTTTAAAACAAAGTTAATAGGAGAGTTAAAAACATAAATATTTTGGATTTGATAGAACATTGTTATAAGTACTCTTAAATAAAGTTTTAAATTGTCCGTATTTTTCATTAATTTATTCATTTTGAGAGACATAAAAACTGATTCAAAAGTATATCCAAGTTATAAAAACTTAAATTTACAATCTTATTTACCCTCCAAAATGCTCATCATCATTAAATTAGACCATTTGGATTCATCTCTCTTTGTATAATCATAACATGATCGTAATTTACAACCACGTTGACACCATTTAGTCGGTTGGTTTTGAAAAATTGAAACAATATTACACCTTCTACTCTACTAGTCTATATAACACTAATCACCCATTACATACACATTCCACAATGGCAATGTCATCCATGGCTTCTCAACTCATCTTTCTCACCCTCCTCCTCTCCTCCGCCATAATTCACGTCTCCGGAGACGGCCACTTCGGAAGAACCCTAGACCGCAATTTATTTGGACTCAAGAAAGAGAAACTCAGCCATTTCAGAGTCTACCGGCATGACATTTATAGTGGCCCCAACCCAACAGCCGTCGTCATTGTTCGGCCACCGAAAAACACATCACCGTCAGGGTTGGGTTCATAAGCATGATCGACGACGCCTTGACGGAAGGGCCTGACCGCTCCAAGTTGTTGGGAAGAGCACAAGGGTTTTATGGATTGGCTTCACAGGAAGATGTTGGATTGTTGATGGCTATGAACTTTGTGTTCCTTCAAGGGAAGTATAATGGAAGCACCATAACCGTAATGGGAAGGAACCAGATATTTTCTAAGGTCAGAGAAATGCCGGTGATAGGAGGAAGTGGTCTTTTCCGGTTTGCTAGAGGTTATGTTCAAGCTAGTACTCATAGTTTTAATCAGAAGACTGGTGATGCTGTTGTTGAGTATAACATCTATGTTCTCCACTAGTGATGCTTGATTTTGTGGCTTTTTTTTTTGTTAATTTAGTAAGTTATTATGTTTTTGATGCTATATAATTTTAGCTTCAAATTCAAGAACATATGTTAGCCTCTATGTCCAATATTTAACTCAAATTATGTATTGTACGCATCAACTTTCTTTCCCATCTGATATTTAATGAATTTTAATTTTGAATTTCACTAACGTTGTATAGGAAAGTCGTAGAAAAACAAAAGATACTTCATACTTGATAAAAAAAAAAGATACTTTTTCGCAGTGATCATGTGAAGAAATCCCTAATTTAAAAAAAAAAAAACACACATACACAAAATTAAGCCAAGTGTAAATTGTGGATTTTCATTCTAAAAATTTTCAGTCCATACCATAACTAAATTTATCTGTTGAGAAATGTTTCCTCTTTTAATCTAAGATAAGTTTTTTTTTCTTAACTGGACACAAATTATGAAACTGTCCTTATTTGTCTTGAATTGATAGAGATTATGAAACTTTTTTATTTTACGAGAATTTTTAGTAATTTGTGTCCATTAAAAACATTAAAACTTGTTTTTAGTTAAGGTGCACATATTTTTTCTCATCTTTTTGTATGGTTCTCTTCAGAAGCAAGTTGTCTTGGCATATTCTGATGTGCATATTTATATAATAATTCTAAAAATTATTAAAATCATATAATTGAAATATGTTCCATTTTTCTATATATATTATTGCAACATCTTCTGGTTTCAATCTCTAAGCTACCGCCTCAACCTGTTGCATTTGCCCAGGATCACATGAACTGCTTGGTTCTGAAGATTCGACTGTCAAATGCTTACAAAATCAACTTCATAAATATTTGAGTTGTTTAAGGCCACCAACCACCAAAACCATTAAACTAATTTTTTTTTGTTAATTATTATTCTTATAAGTTTCTTTCATAAAACAATTATCGATGATGCTGAACATTATCAACAGGTAAGCTTAAGCAACCAATAAGCATTTGTTAAATTGTTAATGACTCTTTGTCTTACCGAGATTACGATCCAAATTCAATATAATGTATGCCTGTTCACTAACTGCGTAAAAATCGAGTTGTTTATTGACATGGATAGATGTGCTCGTCGAGATTAATGGAATCCAAATTATTAGTTCTTTTTTTACAAGCTATTTTATTTGCTCTTTAACTAACGGTTGGTGATATTTATCGTATTTTATCGTACCTTTTCAAGATTTTTGATTCATATGGACCATAAATAACAAAACATTTTATAAGGACTAATCGTTATGATAATGGCAAAGATTGTAAGCAGATTATATTAAACATCAAATTTGATAATATATATAACATGCACACCTATATAGCTAGCTAGTCACTCACTACATACACATACCACAACGGCAATGTCCATGACTTCCCAACTCATCTTTCTCACCCTCCTCCTCTCCTCCACCATAGCTCCGGCCGTCAGCGGTGGCCCAAGTTGATGGAAGTCAAGAAAGAGAAGCTCAGCTATTTTAAAGTCTACTGGCACGACATTTACAGCGGCCCCAACCCCACCGTCGAAGTGGTTGTACGGCCACAGAACAAGACATCAGCAAGTGGGTTCGGGGAGGTAGCTATTTTGGACGACCCATTAACCGAAGGGCCTGACCGGAGCTCCAAGTTGGTGGGAAGGGCACAAGGGCTTTGTACACTTGTTTCTCAAGAAGAAATTGGAGTGTTAATGGCTATGAACTTCGTTTTTCTTCAAGGGAAGTATAATGGAAGCACCATAACTATAATGGGAAGTAACCGAGCTGGCAACAAGGTTAGAGAAATGCCGGTGATTGGAGGCACTGGTCTCTTCCGGTTTGCGAGAGGTTTTGTTCAAGTTAGTACTGTCAGTTATTATCCAAGACAGGGGATGCTGCTACGGTATATCACATCAACGTCCTACATTATTGATTTTTTATTTTTGTGGCCCTTTTTTGTTAGTTTAATAAACTATATGTTATATTCAAATAAAATAACTTATCAAAAAAATTATATGCTATACTCTATCCGTCTCATTTTGATAGACACTAACTATTTTTCACGAGAATTAAGAAATAATAGTTTTAATAGTTAAAATCATTTAATTCTATACGATTTTTCATTTATATCATTTGACTAATTGTATTTGTAATTAATGAATTAATTAATAAAAATATTAAATAAGGGCAAATTTATAGTTTTGTTAATAATAAATGCAATAAAAAAAGTGTGTCTATACTTTAGGACATTTAAATTAAAAATTATGTCTATTAAATTGGGACGGAGGAAGTATTATTTTAGCTTTTAATAATATATGTTAGCTTTTGTACTGCATCCGATCCATTCTAATTCCCTCGGTTCTGAATTGATTTGTCTATTTTTCATTTTAAATGTCCTAAAATATTTTATTAATTTCTATATTTGTATTTTTTTTTGTTTAGAAATCATATGTCGTGTTTTATTCTCATTAAATGATATTATTGTTATCAATAATTTAATATAAAATTCTAGTCCTAATAGAATTTATTTTATCCAACAACTTCAATCTAATAGGAAAGATTTTTGGCCATTTGTGTAAATAAGAGCAAAGAGAGTCCATTTGAGCAAACAGTTTGTTAAATAAGGGCTAATTTGGAGGTCTATTAACAATCTACTTTCCTGTATGAAGTCCATTTGGACTAATTGAGATGGAAATCCATGGTAAGGCTTTCAGCTGTACTGGGTTCAAAATAGTATCCAAGTCATTCACAGGCTGAAGAATTTTCCTATTTTGATAGGTCTTTTGGTCCGAGTTTGCAATAAGCGTATTTTGACAACTTTGTGTAATGTTAAAATATGATAGTATCCAAATCGTTTTCATGTTTTTTCAAAAAAAAATCTATGACTCATATTTACAAAAAAAAAATATCTTTATTTCTTAATAAGTAAAATGTATTGCAATATTCATATATATACATATAGCCATAACATAATTTCAAAAGCCAAATACAATCCAAACTTCCTAAGTTACCAATTACCATCAAAAGCTGTGATCATCAATATCCTCTTTCTGTATATAGTCAAGTTCCTCAGCCAAAGATGAGTACTTCATTTTTTTGGTATATATTTCAACGATGAACACATAGAAGCATATCGAAAAGATAGTGATTCCAGTGATATACCAGCAAAATTGGATATTCACTAATGACTCGGCACGGTACAAGGCCTCTTCACTTGAACATCTAACGATTTCGTGCGAGTCCTCTGAGTGAATGAAGCAACCTTTAGGTATCAACGCCGGAGTCCATAGCATGTACCCCATCACAACAAGCCATACACCTTGAAACATTACGCCAATAGACCTAATAAAGCTTATCAAGAAACTTCTTGGCCGCCCAATTCCCATAAGTGTAGTGGCTAGACAAACAAGTATTACAATTTGGAGAAGTAAATGATATTGCCCTTCAACACCCTTGTGGTCCGTTGAGTGGAGGTGGAAGAGAAGGAATTCTTGGCCAAATGCTATCGCTACTATAAGCTGTGTGAGACTGTATTGCTGATCGTGTTCGAGTTTCAATTCATATCTATCAAGAAATATAGCGAAAGTCGCATATACAAGGAAAGATAATGAAATGGATGCATGTTCCAAGTTGTGGAGATGAGTTGTTGGTATGGTTCCATCAGGGTCGAATGGCTGATGCCTTTCAGGACTAATAAAGAGCTCCATTGAAATGGAGATGGAGGTTCCGACAATGATGAAGTAGAGCTCTAAGTACCTTAGGTTTCTTGTCGGAAACCAAGGGGAAGATTTGTAAGAGATGGAATTTGTAGCATGCATTTTGACAAGGTTAAAGAGGTGCCATAAACCTATTGCAAAGAAGCCCAGGCCAGGTAGTACGTGCCCCAACAAAGTACCCATTTCTGTGTTAGTTTGTGTTTGTGTATGGGAAGATATATAGAGAGTGCATGAATTAAGTAGCAAGTTAGGTATTGTTTTGAGCATACCACTACATGCTTATATAATTCGAGTTGTGCATGATGATACATGCTCATCTACACAATTGATCACGTTCAACTAAACAAATAATGTTTCCTGTACAATCGTTTTCTTTTTTCATCAACAAGATTCCTAACAATAAATGGACTTTCCTGTCTTTAAATTTAACTCTTGTTTAGTTCACATGCTCTATCTCTAAATTTTAGTGAAGGATCTATTCTAATTAAGTAAACTAATTCATGAGGGATTAAAGTGGTAAAAAAATCATATAGGATCCTCGATAGGGCTTACTTGCCCAATTGTTACTTATTTTCAGCATACCAATAATAGTATGTAGTCACCTCATGGCTGAAAATGAATATAAGGCACCGAGTAGCACGAAATTTCCCATTGATGAGCTGCATGTACAAAATCGTTAAGATAGAGAAACCTTATATGCTTCCAATATTACACGTTAAGAAATCGTAAGACATGAACAATAAGCTTCCACAAAACACCAAAAAAAAATTCAGAATCGGCAAGCACATTCACATGAATTTTGTAGATATTTACCGATCAAGATTCTGTGTATTTCAAATCTTTCATTAATGCATGTTGATAAGTTTCCCGAACAAGATGACAAAGTTTTGTGTTTTATTGTGACTATTTTGATGCTACAACTAAACTTTCACATAAATTGATAGCAAGCAACAACTGAGACCTTGAAGATGGCAACACCTTCTTGCGCAAGTTAACGGTGAGAATTCTCTGGTCCCTCCTGTTTTCCTTTTTCTTTTATGAATAAGAGGAAAAAGAATGGAATTTTTTGACAAAAAAAAAAAGAAAACAAAGAAAAAAAATAGGTGATGTTAAATTAATTATCCCATTCATATGAATTC
>CAODLS010425284.1:0-19111 GCA_948243855.1 Flueggea neowawraea | reverse complement strand
AAGAATCTCACAGAAAGAGGCTGCGTGTAGACAGTGAGGGTCTAAGTGACTGCAGTAATGTGAAAATTTTAAGAAGCATGAAGCATTCTGCTGGAGAAGTGCTACCCAGGAGATCCACACGGCTAGTCTCTAAGGTTATTTGTTCTATGTGACCTTTGTGAATTGCGATAACATTGAAATTGGAAATTTTATTTATTTTTTTTGCACCTTATTCGCGAGAATCTGACTCGTCTGTTGCATCCCATGGAGTTCTTTTACACGTTTATTCTTGGCTGTCAATATTGATGTTTGGTATTTGTTTTTGTCTTCTTTTCCCGGGTTTTGTGTTAGGAGCCATTCCTGTCAATTATAAGACATCTACGACTTGGCCCTTTGCAAATTTTACCTTTGTTTTAATTTTATCTTTGCTCATTGGTTTTGCAAACATTTTATATCATTTCATTAATCAGTTGAAGTGCATGAAAGGAAAGGAAAGGGGAAAAAAAAGGTATTTTATTTGATCCAAAACCTTGTTTTTCCACATCCAGTAAGGCCACTGCTGAAGCCTGGAGATTACATTCCGCATCCACTTCATGCTAGCTACTTCTCTCTTCATGCAGTTAGTTTTTCTTTTTATCTCTAACGTTCTTGGTTATGTTGCCTGATTCATTCCTTGTTTTCCCACATCCAGTAAATCCACAGGGCAGATGCGGTTGCATCTCAATAAATTTCTTTTCCACCTGTCTACGCGTCCAAATCCAGGGTATAACTTAACTAGTAAGTATGTTCATGCTACACCACTTTTTGCTAAAGCGGCGATACGATCGTGTGAACGAATTAACTAGTTGATGTCTTACTCATTAAGATTCAAAATGATGTTAGTACTAGAGAGTGCTGAGTGGACATCATGTCTGGACTTACTATTCATTATCATTACTATATACTGGGATGCACTGATAGAACATGCCGGTTTCCGGGAAGTTGACTATGTCAATGGCTATAACAGTGTTCAAATCCTATCTAGAGCTGCCAACTTATACTACTGTTATGTTGCAGGTTCTTCATTCTTTTGGAGAATATTTACTGTTAGATTATGAAACTACAAGGGATTCTTCGACGAATCGAAAGCCATAAACTTTTGGACTCTTTTTGCTGTTACAGCGATCACGAAGCCATTGTATAACATGATAGTAAATATAGCAGAAAGAAAGGTTAATTTTTGCTATTGCCGATGAATGTATTGGAGGATTATTTGAAAGAAATGTTGTCTTTGGTTATCTCTGAATCGTTCTTTGTGACGTTCAAATATTTTTTTGATGAATATCAGAATTTGGATCACTCTTTCTCCGTCCTTTGCTTTCTTCTGAATGCGAAATGGCGATTCAATTTGCAGACAAAAATAGGGAAATAACTACTGCCATTTCTTCATAGCTAGTAGGCAAAAGCAACAACAAAAAAAAAGAATGATATTTGTTGAAGAAAGAAGTCCCTGAGAAAATGTAGAATCAGAAGGAAATTAAAAAAAAGTTAGAAAGACAACGCTAGAAGGAGGGTTTGAACCTCCGACCTTGTGGTTAACAGCCACACGCTCTAACCAACTGAGCTATTCCAGCTTGTTTTATTTCGTCAGAAACACTAACCTTTATTTGTGATTTTTACCGACCGTTACATTTTCCTTTTGACCCAAACTTTTGATCTATTCAACTTAACCTTAATTTATTTAAACTATCTTAACTACTCCAGAATTTACTTGAACTATTTTAACTACCCCAAACTTATTTAAATGAGATAATTTACCAATTTTTTTAATTTATTATAGAATTTTTTTTCTATTCTTTCTTCGGATTCTATATTTAAGAGTAATAATTAAAAGATGAATAAAAAGATTTTAAGAATCAATCATATTGAAAAAAAATCTTCAATGGAGACAGTTTTAATAAGTTTAAAGACTAAATTAAACGCTTAAAAAATTTAAGATGACAAAAAAAAACATATAATTTTAAGATACAAAATTATGTATTACTCCAAAATTTTAAGAGCATCTCCAATTGTGTTTTTATTATAAAAAATTAATTATATAAAGTTTCTTCTTTATTACAACCCAAAAGAGATGAGTGAACTACGAAAGTGGGAGGATTTTGAGTTGGATTGTTTGATGAATATTCGTCGAAGAGTAGGCACCCAGTCATTGGTGCTTTATGTCCCATTTGTTTGCAAATCGTGGTTCAAAGCCAGCCTCGACCCGTCATGTTGGCGACATCTTCACATTCCTGCCAGGGATGTCACTGGTGTAGAATTTTACCGCAGATTCAGAGCTCAATATCGGTTAAAGTACTTCTCCAAGAGTGGATTCGTCAGATTGATTGTTTCTCGCGGGCTCGGCAAATCCACCTCTGTTGTTCTGGGAAGAGGTTTTTATGGTTTGGATCCACAACGTTTTACAGAGAAGTAACTGATTGTACATAATGTTTAATTTTCTTGCAGTTCATATGTTTTTTTCTTGTTATTTCTGATGATAGTTTTTTGTTTCTGTTCTTACAGGTGCCTAAAGTTGGAATCATTATCATTGATGTTGGGTTATCTTGATTTCCCATATAGTGTCCCAAAGTTGGTAGGGAATTTGAAATTGTTGGAGGAATTAACATTTGATTTTGGTATCAGCAGAAACTTTACTGAAATAATGGCTCAAATTGGGCATAACTGCAAGAATTTTCATACCTTATCTTTGCGTGGATTACTTGAAAAGGAGTGTGTTTTAGCGATTGCTAACCATCTTCCGAAAATCAAGAATTTGAGTCTAATGTCTTGTTTTCTTGAACAAGAGCATCTGGAAATCATACTCCATAGTTGCAAAGAGCTTGCATTTTTTTATGTGAACAGTTGCAAGATCACCCGCGGCATCTGGCAAGAGGAAAAGATTAAAAAATTGGCTTCTCACATCAGGGTGTTCAATCTTGACGCATCGAGAAAAGAGTAGAGGGATTTTGTTATTGGTAGTCTTGAGATTGTTAAGCTATAATACCATTCTGTTATCTTTGTGAAACTGCAGCTACAATTGTAATTCAACTGTAGACTACTATTACTGTGTTTTCTGGTTTTTACCGTTTTCATTGAACAATGATTGTGAATCCCTTCTAACAGATGAATCATGCAGTTCGTTTTCAGCTACTGTAACACTATCACATATTTCTGTGAATTGCTAGTTAAAAGCATGACTTGGTTTACCAAAAAGCATTTGTTGCTGCAAGTACATGAGGGAAATACATTTCTGATGCTGTGCTGGACAAGGCTATTATGATATAACGATGCACCTCATGTTTGAGAATTAATACCTCATGTTTGAGAATTAATAAATGAGTTTTTCATTATTAAGGGATTAAAAAAAATTAAAACAAAAATCAATGGCTGTAATTGATGACTTTACCATTAAGGGTTGTTGTAAAATAACAGGAACTTTTCTTCTTTTAACAAAAGGTCTTGAGTGTTTGATCGGTTTTAAATGCTAGATAGATGAAAATTTTTGTAGACATCTACGGAAAATTGACAATCAAAATATAGAACAAAATTTATGACGATTCTTGAAATTTAGTGTATTATTTATTCCGGTCTTATTAGTTTTAAAATAATATTTCCGGTCTTTAATCCAACTTTCTGTCAGTTAAATTTAACGGACTGCCAGATTTGCTTATGTGACAAAAAAGACAAAAGAAACCCTAATTTTTAGGACAAAATTACCATTTGGTTAATTGGGTCCCTACCACAACCTTTTTTTGCTCATTCTCTCCTAAAACCCTAAATCTGAAAAAGAAAAAAGAAAATGTCTGATCTACTGTCTAATCAACCATCTCTCTCTCTCTCTTTCATCAACACCCTCTCTCTCTCACATCATTCCAATAATTTTAGAAACAAGAAGATCACAGCTTCAACAATTCCAATCTCAAATGTAACTAATCTAGAACAATTGTTATGGATTTAACAAACGAAAAGATCACACTTCAATTGCTCAATCAAATCAAGAATACCTGAAACTTATGTCAAGAACCCACGCTGACCATCTCACTCATTCCCCTTCAGACTTCCTCTCACCGCTTCTCTCCCACTCTTTTTTTACCAACTGAACTCAACAACTCGGAACCATAACTCCTCAGCCAAGCCCCTGCAACTCCATCAAACAAATTCTCTATCTTCATAACAAGCCCAGAAATGTCAAACCCAAATTTGAAATTTCAAATTTTCAAAACTGATACAGAAAATGGGAACCAGACCTTACCCCTTCCATCATCCATTCTCGTCGACATCAACAACAAATCCAGAACAACTTAAGTAGAAAACCCAGTCTAGAAAACGAAACATAAAAAAGATTAAACCATCTCTTAAGCTATTCATGAGAAACAAGCACATTAAGAATTCATATTCAACTGCTAACATAAAAAATCTTGAATGCCTCGGCAATTGCTTCAAAAAATTGCAGTCACAAGAAATTCAATATACTAAAGTTTGATTCCTAGAATTTCGTCCAGTAGATTCCAAGCTTGATTCTCTGTCGGCTTCAATTTTCTCCAAATTGGACGAAATTGAAGAAACCCTATCACAGTTCAAACATTCAACATCGACACTAATGCAACAACAATACGTCTTCTCTTCACTTAAAAACAAACTCTTTGAAATACATCATACCTCACAAGAAAATCAGAGAGATAAACAAAGACGCGATACATGGTGAGGAGGAGATTTCTTGATAGTGAACGACGGCGGAGGAGAGAGGGGAGCAGAGCTTCTCGAGCTCGTCGATGGCGGCGATGACGGAAGGTTTGGAGCGGAGGAGTTCTTCGCAAACCGCACCTCAAAAACTGACAATGAACGACGGCGTTGCAGAGGGAGAGGAGGGAGGAGAGTGTGTAACTAGAGAGAGACGCGAACGAGTGTGAGGAAGAGCGAGGTGAGACCTACCGTGGTGGCAGATCTGGTGGAGTGTGACAAAGAGTGAGAGGTGAGTGACGGTGGTGGTTAAAAGGAAGAGAGAGCGAGAGAGAGAGAGAGCACGAGAGAGAGGAAAATGGTGATGGGAGATGACCAAAGAAGGGGTGGGTTCGGGTGGGGGTTAAAAGTACGTGCGCGCGAGCGAGAGAGAGCGCACGAGAGAGAGGAAAAGGGTGATGGGCGATGAAGAAAGAATGGGTGGGTTCGGGTTGGGGTTAGAATTTTTTGTTTTGATTTTTGTGGTGGTGGGGTTCGGGTTCATGAGAGGAAAAACAAAGAAGAAGGAAAGGTGGGTTATATTGACTGTTTAGGTTGGGTTAACTTTTTGGTTTTAGTTTTGGAATGAATGAGTTTGGTTGGTTGTTGAGGTAAATTAACTTTGGTTCGGTTTGATTTAAAATGAGAAAATAAGTTTCAAATTTAAGGTTTTTTTATTTTTCCACTCAAGTAAAACTAACGCAGTCAGGGGGATAGGGACCGAAAAAACCATTTTAGAACCGGGAGGAACAGAATCAACAATGACCGCAATGCATTGCGCGCAAATGGTATGGTGGCATTACTTAGTTTGATTATTATTGGAATGTAGTAATTTTGAAATTTACGAACAGCAGCCCCTATAGCTCAGTGGTAGAGCGTCAGTCTTGTAAACTGAAGGTCCGTAGTTCGATCCTGCGTGGGGGCAATTTTTTTTCTTCTTTTTTCCTGAATTTTACCTCACAAAGAACGTTCTTTGCAATAACAAATAATATTAATTCATGGTTTTGAGTCAGGTGGTGTCAAAGAACAATCTCATTGTTAGACTACAATACATAAATTACCATCTTAATGTTACAATATATAGCAGCAAGTGGTAGTCACTACTCACACAAATGCTTAGTAACCAAGAAAGTTACATCTCAACTGAACACCATTTTTCACACTTCATCCTGCAACAAATCTGATTGCACAAACCAACAACAACCACAAATCATGATTCAAGAATGAATTGCTTGCTAACTCTTCTTTTCCGGGTCTACGGCTTTGTTTCAGAAATTATGCTGCAAGAACAAGTTCTCCTGAGGTGATGCAGGACCAATCTCTTCCTCCAAACTCCTTAAACCATCACCAAAACCACTTCCATGATGTGTCAGGTTTCTTGCTTCTGAGTTCTTGCCATCCATGTCTGCTTCTGAGGCTGATGATTTCCTTCTTTGAGATGAGGTCACACTTGGGAATGTTATCCAGGATGGAGCTCGAAACTCGATTCTTTGATCCTCGCTTTCGAATACTACATCAGTGCTTTCTGAGGCTGATCTGTTTGATGATCTTTGAGATGATTTCTTGTGCAATCTTCTGCTTCCGAGAACAACTTCGGTTGGCAATATTGGTTGTTCGATGGATGGACTTCCAATTAGCTGCGCGAGCGCATGTTCTAAAGCTGTTGTTACTTTATCCATTGATGGTCTTTCCTTTCCTCTCATTGTGACACACTTGCAAGCTACATTTGCTATCCTTTTCAAGGCTTCAGGATCAGACGGCCGCTTCAGGAGTGGATCAAGGATTGCTGATACTTCTCCTGCTTTGATCAAAGGAACTGCCCATTCAACAATGTTCCCTTCTTCATACTGCATATCTATAGCCTTTCGTCCGCTGAGGATTTCCAAAAGCAACACACCAAAACTATAAACATCGGATTTTGTTGTAAGGTAGTGAAGCCTATAGTACTCTGGATCAAGATATCCTAGTGTCCCGGCTGGAAGCTCAGCTAATGGCGAGCCACTATCTGCTGGACCTTAACACACCAAAACATTTTGAAATTTCTGCCAAAATATTAAAAGTAGGCCTCGTGTATCTAAAATGGCCCTTATTTTATCTAAAATGTGGACATTTTTTTGTTGAAATGTCTAAAATGTCGACATTTGTAAAAAAACAAATACCCACGGTAAGTAACCATTTGTGTGTTGTTTTTTACAATATATATATATGGTGCAACATAATATACCAAAATTATATAAGTGGCAAAAAATCTGTAGTATATTTGGTGGCAATATAAACAAAATATACTATAAATATACCATGTCAATAGTCGTCTAATCTATATATAATATATATAATGGTTGAATGTATTTTCATAATAATTTTACATTTGGAAAGCTATTATTTTGATATTTTTAATTACATGACATGTGGCAGTTCTCATTAAGATCTTTAATATCTTGGTTAATATATATTTCCTTTATTAAGAAAATAAATAAATATGAAAACAAATCTTATGACAACTTTGGTATTAATTTTTATATTTTTAGATTTTAATTTGAACAATTTTTATTATAGTATTAAATATTTATAAAAAATAAAAATAGAGTCATATATCCTGCGACAACGCATGGGGATAAAATTAATATAATATAATTTTGATATACCATTCTTTATAATGTAAAATGCTGTACCAAAACTATATCAGAAATATGGCCTCCAAATATATCTACATTACATCATGTGACAAAATTATAAAAAAAAATTGTTCGGATTTTATTTTAATTGATTTAAAAAAAATCCAACTTCTTTCAAATGGTAATCCTTTAAAAAAAATAATTTATTTTGTTGGGTGTTTTATCATTCGAATTGATATAATTGTCATGTTATCTAACTCCTTTGGGATTTGGAGTTAATTTTTATAGTCGGTCATTCTAAATTGAAGAAGATTTTACATGGTCATTATACTCGGTTTTTGTTTCAAGAAGGTCATCAAATTAAATTTCATTCCAAGAATGTCCATATGGCCAATTTCTAGAAATCGTCGACCCAAAAAGATGACTAAGTATTCCAAGTCACGCAAATATCGCCTCATGGATAATGGCGTGGAGACCCAAATAAAACCAATCCGAAATTGACCCGATCCGAAACATAACCTAACCCATGACCCGGCCCGACCTAACCTGAAAATTTTGAAAACCCCAACCCATCCTTTTTCTTCTCCTCCCCCTTAAAAACCCTTCAACAAACCTTAAAAATTGCTACAACCGCCACCATCTCCATCCATTGCTTCTTCTTCTATCTCTCTTCCTTTTGTCTATTTGTTTCTCTTCCCTCTCTCTCTTTTGTTCTTGTCTTTATCTATTGTCTCTCCCATGTTCCTCTCTCTCTCTCTCTCTCTCTCCGTTCGTCAACCATGCTTGTCGTAGATTGACAGCTAGATCATTGGTGTTGACAAGTGATGACAAGATCGATGATGATAGATCTACGATCGATGAGATCATAGTCTCATCTCCTCTCGTCGACGGTGGTGTTGAAACTTATCGTCGGACCTGAAAGATGTGACATGTTCCTCCTCTGCGTTTTCCACTCTCCTTGGCGAACTAACAATTTTCATTTTAATTTGCTAAAGTGTGATTTTCTCTTTAAGAGAGGGAGAGGTGTGGTGGTTGCAGAAGAGAGAGAGGGAGGAGCAATGGATGGAGATGGTGATGGCTATAGCATTTTTTAGGGTTTGTTGAAGGGTTTTCAAAGAGAAGAAAAAGAAGGGTAAGGTGAGTGACGGAGCCACTAAGGGACAAAGGGGTGCCCAAGCACACTCTTGGTCCCTGTACTGTACTATTTTAGTTATTCTAGTTCTTAATTTTTTTTGTTAATTAAACTCCTAATTTTACTTTTATTGAAAATCTCACTTACCTCTCATTTTCATTTTTCAACTCTAGTCTCCTTTAGCGTTCGTTTTAATTCTTTTATGAATTTGTTTATAAATAATTTACTACAGATTTGTAAAAATTAGACACATAATTGAATATTCAAAAGTAAAAATATTATAATATAAATTGTCACATAATTTGTTTTAGGTCTAATTGTAATTTAATTGTATTTAGTTGATTGATTATAATGTTTTGATGACATTGTTAGCAACTCGGCACCACAAAAACCAATTGAAATTTTATGTATCTTGATATCATATATATCGATGAACAATTTTTTTTATCTATCAAGTGACAGAACCAGAATCCAGCCCTTGTGCAGCCAAAATTCTGGCTTTGCCACTGGTCCTAAGTACACATTTGTACACTTAAAATATTGGTCCTAAAGTTTATGATGTACACCTAAGCTATTGGTCCTAAAGTTCATATTGTACACCTTGTACACCTAAATTTAGGTGTACAAAGGTGTGCACCACATGAAATTTAGATGTACAAAAGTTTACACAATATGAACTTTAGGTGTACAACATGAAATTTAGGTGTACATTTCATTAAAATTAGGTGTACAAAAATATACACAACATGAATTTTAGGAGTACAAATGTATACACAACATAAAATTTAGATCTACGAAAGTGTACAACATGAAATTTAAGTGTACAATAGTGTACACAACATAAAATTTAGGTGTACTAAGATGTATGATATGATATACTATAATATATACCCTAAACCTCTAATATACTATAGTATATACCCTAAACTTTTTTGTAATTTATAATGTACTATGGTATATACCTTAAATCTCTAATATGCTATGATATAGACCTCTAATATACTAAATGCTATTATCTATTGAAAAATATTAAGTAGTCTAAATATCTAATACATAAATATTATTATTTATTGAACATTAATTAAAATATTATTATTAATAAACTACTTAATCTAATTGTTATAAACTATATTTTTATGTATATTAGAGTTTTTAATCATTAAAAAAATATTAAACTCCCATGTCCCATCTCATTTTTACTTATTATTTCTAAAAATATTTATATTTATAGTATAAAAAATTATAAAATTTTTAACACAAAACTACATAATGTTAAGCCAAAACTACGTCATTTTAACTCGAAACTAAACGAAACTCTCATCCCATTTTTAATTCCCGTCATCTCACTCACTCACTCACCCACTCACTGTCGTCTCTCGCCGCTGCCTCTCTCAATCTCACTCACTCCCGTTTCTCGCGGCTGCCTCACTCTCGAACCCTCATCTCACTCACTCAGACACTTTCGTCTCTCGCTGCTGCCTCTCTCAATCTCACTCACTGTCGTCTCTCGCCGCTGCTGCCTCTGACGCTTTTGGATTTAACTTCCGGTGAGTTTAGTTTCTTTTTGTTTGTTCTAATTTGTCCATGTGTTCAGCGACAGATCTGGTTGCTTTAATTTTGCTCTATATAGTTGCTGGAGAGATTGGGTAGATACCTATGAGCAACCAAGTTAGAATTGGTTCTTGTTTCCCATTAAAATTGCAGATAACATTTCCTGTTCAACCTTAGAGACAGTGACCTTCTGTTGCTTCTATTTATGTGCTGAATTCCAGATTTCATTCCACTTTTTCTATGAAGTTTTGTTTTCTGGTAATTTATGTCCAAACAGAATCTCAAGCTTTGGAAACAAAATTGAGCTCTCTTAGTTGCTAGAAAATTATTGTTGTTTGTAGATTTATATGGATTATTGTTGTTTGATCTGATTATTGTTCTTTGATCTGATTTGGTATATTTATATACGGATTATTGTTGTTTGATGTGCATGTGTTGCTGGAAAATATTTATTCGGTTTATTTGATTTACTGTATAGTTGCTGGAAAATTATTGTTGTTTGTAGATTTATATGGATTATTGTTGTTTGAATGTTGAATGTTAAAAATGAACTCTTGTTGTTTTTTATTGTATGTTAAATATGTTAAATTCCAGCTTCTAAACGAGCCGAGCCGAGCTTAATATCGAGTTCTTGAACAAACCAAACCGAGCTTGGTTCGAGTTGTCAAACGAGCCTAGTATAACGGGCTAAGCTCGCGAACGATAAAAATGAGTTTTAAATGAGCCGAGCTTGAGTAGCTCGTGAACATTAATTGAACAAATTGAGCCAAGTTCAAACACAAATATAAGCTTGTGTCGAGCTCGAGCTTTGGTGTTGTTTGAGCTCGGCTCGGCTTGATTACAGCCCTATTTCTAATAAGTATGAACAACGAGTGGTTGGTTAATCTGTTAATTGTTGTAAGTGTTTAAGGATTATGGTTGATATTGTACTTACAAGATTGATGTTGCAGTGAACATGAGTTCTCCTCCTCAAGCCGAATTTGCTGCATTCGAGGAGAAGGTAAAGCAGACGGTTTATATTGAAAACCTGGCGCCTCAGGTTACCACTGCAGTTTTAGAAAAGGCTCTGGATCAGTTTGGGACAGTCAAGAGTGTTCAATTTCTTCCTACTTATTCTGAGGCAAAGAATTGCACTCAATGTGTTCTGGTTGAAATGTCCAGACCAAAAGAAGCTAATGCAGTTGTCTCTACGCTAATAGAATTACCTTTCATGGTTTCTGGGACGCCTAGGCCTGTAAGGGCACTTCATGCTCGGCCTGAAATGTTTGAATATCGCCCGAGACCAGCTGGTAGAAGAATAAATTTCAATTTGTTGGACCCACAGGACCCTGACTTCAACACCGCAAAAAGACTGAAGAGTCTGACGCTGAAGCACATAGCTGAATCGTCATACTT
The DNA here is from genome assembly GCA_948243855.1 of Flueggea neowawraea. Taxonomy (NCBI): domain Eukaryota; kingdom Viridiplantae; phylum Streptophyta; class Magnoliopsida; order Malpighiales; family Phyllanthaceae; genus Flueggea; species Flueggea neowawraea. The sequence goes on along the minus strand of CAODLS010425284.1, from coordinate 7,702 downwards.
GCTCAAGGTAATTATTCTTTTCTCTAGTCATTTATTGCTTGTATGTGCACATTGCATTAGACTTCAACTTTTTTTTTATTGATTGCCATTGTTCATTTCTGTATTCTTTCTGAAGGACCAATTGGAGCGGCAAAGAAGCTGGCAAAACAGCAGACAGAATCGCTCAAAGCAAATAGTAAAAAGCATGAGCTGATAGATGCAATCATCAATGACAGAACCACTGAAAAATTGGCCAGATATTATGACATGCAACTTCCAAATGATTCATAGGTTTTGTTTACCCGCACTTCAGATGTTGAAGACATTCTGTACAAAATACGCACTGATGCTTTTTACTAAAACATATGCTTAAAGTCGGTTTTATTTTAAGGCTTTTGGACATGCATATGGATGTTGATCTTTTAACTTGCTTACGTGCTTTGTAATCTGCTTAACTGTCTTCAACTCTTCGTTGATAGATGGTTAAGAATTTTGGTAGAGCATAGCTTGTGAACTTTATTGATGGATTGTGTAGCAAATGTTTCCGTCCTGCCGGCTAGTACACTTGGCCTTAATGCAAATGATCTTAATGCCTTTGTATGTAATTTCTTTTTCCTTTTCTGTCAATATTTTTCCTGTTTATAGTGTGTTTATATCTGCTGTGCCATAAGGAGATGGATGGGACTGCAATGAATGCTGTTGTTTGTTTCTGTCAGTTTCGTTGTACTTCTGTTTGTAACAGGAAATATGCATCAGTACCAGCGAAGAATCGTTAAAGATTAGTGAGAGCTAAAAGGGACATTCTTGTAATTTAGTATGATTGATACAAGGAATAAGCAGGTGCAGGTTGATGATGTGCTTCTTTTGCTGAAGCATTGATGAGGTGAATTATACTTTGCCTTGTAACTGTAATGGTTTGGAGAGTACTTCTGTGAATTCTTCTTTTGATGACTAATATTTTCTGCTGAATGCATGTCTACCTCTTTCTTGTTCTGTAAATTGCAAATTTTCTCTCCATGCTGATCTCTGTTCCAGTGAAGACAGAAGACAGAGATGTCATGGCATCAGAAGCTGCATTGTCTTACTAAAATATTCTCTAATTTCTTGTTAAGTTTTTTTATCCTAAGTTTCGGAATTGACGACGTATGTTTAACTACTTGAACTAGTTTCAATAAGTCTTCTCGAGGGAAAAAAGTAAACTGCCTGGAGTGAATTGTATCAGGTGCAAATATAAAACCAGTTTTTTCTGTAAGATGCAGCGGGTATAATTAGAATAAATAGGCATAAGTCATGAACTCTAAAAGAATTAAATCATTAAGCTTATTTTAATTTAATAAAATTGTTTTTAAACCAGTATTTAATAAAATTGTAATGATGTGTTTGTAGGTCTTGGTGTATTAGACAGTAGGAGAGAGAACCAGATAAATAGATTTGGAAAGGCATGAGGATCTGACCTCACCCCCTTATAGCCAATCAAAATCCTCCAATGTATTTCTCCTGATGACCTCTTCACTTCCTTCTTCACAAACTCCTTATCTATCTTCACTCTCTTATGCACTTCCTCCTTCACTTTCCTCCATCAATACCATTACAACCTATCACATCCCTTCCTTAATGACCTCTTAACTTCATCTCTCTCTCTATCTCTCATGGCCATCAATCATCTTCAATCCCTCAAACCTCTCATCAAGCTCCAACACCAGTACACCTCTGACACCTCCATTACCACCTCCTCCCTCTTCCTTAAACCACCCACTTCCTCCTCCACCAACACCACCACTTCCTCCCTCTCCTTCTCCATATCTTCTAATGTCAACTCCAACATAACCTCCACTACCACCTTTGCGATGTCTCCTACCACTTCCACTACACCTTCAACTTCACAAAGTTTCAGTCTTGACCTCCTCCAACAGCACCTTTCCAACCAAGATTTTCGCCAAGCTGATGAAGAAACCCGCCGGCTTCTCATAGTTCTTGCAGGTGAAGCAGCACAGAAACGAGGGTATGTTTTCTTTTCTGAAGTTCAGTTCATTGCAGAACAAGACCTCAAAGCCATTGATGAACTATGGAGGCAGTACAGCAACAACAAGTTTGGTTACAGTGTTCAGAGAAGAATATGGCTACAAAAGGCCGACAAAGACTTCACCAAGTTCTTCCTCAAAGTTGGGTGGATGAAAAAGCTTGACACTGAAGTTGAGCAGTATAATTACAGGTCTTTCCCTAATGAGTTCGTGTGGGAACTTAATGATGACACACCAGAAGGTCACTTGCCATTAACAAATGCACTTAGAGGAACACAATTATTGAATAGGATTCTGAGTCATCCTGCTTTTGAAGGTGAGGATGAAGAAGAGGAAGAAGAAAGCAGCAAGCTTGATGAAGCAAGCAGCCAAAATGGAGGGTTAAAGGGTTTGATGGATAGGTCCAAGCCATCAAGCAAGAAAGTGTTTAAAACAGATTATAGCTTTTAAGTTTTGGAAATTTAAGCAGAGATTTTCAACACACAAAACAGGAGCACTGGGATTCGGGATTAGGCTGTTGATTGATTATGTGTAATTTATTTTTACTTATTTTTTTCTTTCTACCTTTTTTTCTGTCAAAACCCAAAATGGATGAACATTTTTATATATTCAAGTTGATAATTAACTATATGAACCAAAACAATGTGCCCACAGTGGAATTACTGTGAAGAAAAAAAGGTATTGATTCCTCATAAATGTCACGTTACTTTTCTATTTCTTTGTTATTTGGCACTCATTAACAATTTGGATATACAATCAATAAACTACAATCCTATCACATTACTTTAGAGGCAGTAAGGACAAAACAAAGTTATTAGTTTTGTAGTTCCTCTTGTTTGTTCTGTAAAATGCTAAGTATATTATATAGATGTGGGGTTGGGGAATGGAACATACTTAGAATATCATTGATTTGTTCATATTTGTTGTCGATTTCACCAAATTATTCATTTTTTCTTGTTATAGAATATCATAACAACTGAAAATAGCTACTCATTCCCGACGCAAGTGAATGATTTTTTTTGTTACAAATGGGACCGATATAAGGTTGAATTTAATGAATCGTGGCCACAATGTTACTATATCTCGTCGCGTATTTGAATTCTGTTGTTCATAATGGCTTTGAGGAAATTTATGGCTAAAAAATCACTTCTTTTGGCACATCCAGTTACACGAAAATCTCAGACAAGACAACTACATTCGTTTACATATATTAGGAGGAAAAGGAAACTTAACCGATTCTATTTTCAAGATCTTCTCTTTAATCCTTCCCTAATGCAGCTAAATCCGAACTAAAAATTACTATTTCAAAACTTAAAACAAAAAAAATGTTTTTAAATATAAGCACAATAAGAAAATAGGTGTGTAATAAATAATTAGACCAAGGAAAAAAAATAACACAACTTTGCTTTAAAGGTATATAAAATGACAATGGATTCTTGTGAACACACCCATCTGGATCTCTGCCAGCCACAAAATATAAAACAGGGAGAAGAAGTAGTGGACATTTAAGTTCGTGATTGCACCTTTCATTTTCACAAAAATCTACTTCAGATTCAAAATGCTAATCACATTTTTCTTTTGTGGAACACAATCTCAACCTTAAAATATCGGCCAATCTCTGACACAGTACATTCTAACAGTAATACACTTGACATTACAGTTTTTTCTTCCCTTGAAACCTAAACAATGATGTCCATGTGATTTTTTTCCCATCAAAGTAAATATACATTCAAAGAGATGCTGCAATCTGTACAAAAATTTAGGGCCGTGCTTCATGCAGGCGATGCTGATAAATTGTCAGCCAAATGAATCTGCTAAGCATCGAAGAAGATGCAAAGGACGTTCAATAAAGAATAAATCTGATCAAGGTCCAATCAGTTTCTCTTCCTATTTCAATCTTCTTTCAGAGCAAAGAGTTCCAAATCTTCGAAATCAAATAATCAGTTAGCATCATTATCTGCATAAAAAATCAAACAATCATATTACAAACAAGATCAACAAGTGCTGGAACAATGTGCAAATTCATGCAGCTAACTTAAGTGTGTTTAAATATCTGTGTGAACAAATTTAAATGCATAAATGTCTCCATAATTTCCATGACCAATAGATGGCAAAAATTATGCACGGCGATGCTCACGAGTCACGCCACAGATGATTATGTGATATGTGCAGTGACCCTCTAAATTCACAACATTTAAGAGAATGGAAACTAACCGTGTGTATAACACTAGGCACAGGGGCAAAGTCTCCTGGTATGTGGATGTGAACCATCACAGGAAAGCATTGGCTGTGTCCGGGTAAACAAGCAAGCTTCCGGATTCTGAAAAAGGACAAGAAATATAGATAGATTAATCTGTTTTATTCTTCCAATAATCAAAATAAACATCAAAGACGATAAACCTTAAGAGCTGCTCCAACTATCTTGGATGAGAAGTTCAAAAGAAGAAACGTACCAAGTGTCTAGGAGCATCATCAACGACTTCGGCAGGTTGATCAGCTCCGATGCTTGCTAAACATTCACCTTTGCAACGCATATATTTCTTCATACTGTTCAGAAAGACGGAATAATTTATTGATTAGGAAACAGAATAAAATAGACCTCAACAAGTCACATTGCACAGAAATCCACACTTTCTTTATAAATATATAGCATCCTGATGAGCAAAGAGACTAAATTTCATCAGTCTTATGGCTGTCCATACCAATCAATGAAATCCATCATTAGTCATAACAACAATAAAACACATCAAAAGAAAAATGAAAATGGAATGTATAACATTTGATAACAGATCGTGTTAACTTTATGAATATTATTAACTTTATGAATATTAACACGGCAATAAGACTAAGTATTTGTGTATGTGGTCAAGTATCTATATTGCTTTGTAACATTTAAAAAAGCATTTACAAGGAAAAGGACCATCCACGAACAGACGAATTCCAACTTTCCCCTAGCCAAAATAAATTGGCGTGAAAAAAGGAGATAGCCACTATAATCACTTGCCTAACCCAAGTGGAGAAGGGAAATGAGGGGGAAAAGAACAAAGGAGGAAGAAAAGGGAAATTGAAATGGAAATAAATTCAAATTTAACAAATATATTTGCATTTTCCATGATCTAGCTCAAACCACACATAAATGGAGCTAAAGTAGAAATCTGAAAAAAATTGATGTTACTTACATTTCACATTAAATCATACAATATCTTCCAAAAAAAACATATAGTATTTCCTTCAATCATACATTTTGTCAATCCTAAGAGTCAACCTAGTCCTTTCATAAACTTCTCATGTAAGATCTCATGAGTCAAACAAGAGAAAAAAACAACTTTATATTCAACAGCACTGCTTACCACACTTTCTGAATTATGACGACACCTCCCAGCACAGAAATCAAAAACAGTTGCATAAGTTCTTGCAGAAAGAGAAATTGGTTTGCATTTTGTCTAAAAAATCAATTTCACATAGCCAAGGTATATAACTCTTAAAAAAATAAAATCCTCAACTATCCATAGGAGTAACTCGTGAAGATTCAGCGATTCAGAAAAATTTATACCCTTGTGACATCCAGCATGTGAATGAAGACCAAGTCAGATTGTACACAAACTAATATCATTCAGGCAATGCAGAATTACCTGCAGTAGCCGGCTTGGCTATTTTCACCTTTCTAACTTCCTCCTCTATTGTCTACATAAAAACACCCACACACACAATAAGTTTTTTCCGCACATTGCACAATTTGAAAAGAAAAATTGTAACCGAGTATATAATTATTAAAGAAGAAATACCCTCGCAGGATGCAAGCAGCATGAAACACAAAATTCATACGAGTTACAACACTGCGATAGAAGATTGCATCCCCTGCAATGGATGACCATGCGGATTCTAATCAATTCGACTTCCCATGAGCAACAAAAAGAACATCAAAATATCAAAGATCTTTTCTTTTCTGATTTGGAAAGAAAAAACTCACTGACAAGAAAATTTCTCTCCTTTATCAGGGTAACATCGGGACCGTGGATCCACCGATAAAGCATCACACACATTCCCTGAAATTCACAATTAATTCCAAACGACGCGAATTAAACTATCTTTATGATGAAAAAAATCCACAAAAAAATTTAAAAATTACAAATACTCACCATTATCATCAGAGATTAAATATCTTCCTTGAACAGTATTTCTACAAAAATGGACTCCTAGAAAACCTTTATCTTTCCTACAAATCCAAACACAATAACACCATGAAAACCAAATTAAACAAATTTAACTTTGAGAGCGAAGATTCAATTCCAGCGACTAATACCTGATTGATGATACTCTGAAAGAAAGATGAAGCAAGATGAGTAGAGTCAAGAGTAATGATGATAACTTTAAACGGAATCTCGACATGCTTGCTTTCGGTGTCGACATCGAGATCAGCGTTTCGAAGTCGCAACGAAAAATTGAATGAGAAAAATCAGAACAACTCGTCGAAAAAGTCATTGGGCCTCATGGCCCAAATGTTATTGGGCCTGAATTCATGTTGGCTCAACAGAAACCAGATTGGTTCATTGTAACATACCAAGCACACACTTCTCTCTCTACAGTCTTCTGCGAAGAGGAGAGAACCATCCATGGCGACGAATCAGCAACACATGCTTCGCCTCGTCCTCTCGTGCCGTCAACTAACGGCGCAGGTCACAAACCCGACGACATCAGCGATAATAGCGATGGCATCATCAACGGAGCAAGAGTTCGTGGCCCAGAACCGGTCCAGGCTGAACCGGTTCCCGCGGCCGCAGCAATTATGGGACTCGAAGACCGCGTCGCGCGTGGGGGAGAAGCTAGGGTTTCGACTCGTGGAGATCGGAGTCACCAACATCAATATCGATGTCACCGAGGAGCTGTCTCGGCCGATTCACCACCGGAAGAGAGTCTTGCCTTTGTTCGATTCCGTGAAGCGAGTGGGCGTCACCGTCGACGGTGCCGAGAAGTTGGGAGAGATTGGTCTCAACTTTAAATACGTACCATAATATATATTTTTTTAATTCTTTTGCGGGATTGGTGTTGATTTTTTTGAAATCCACGGGATTGGTGTTGATTAATTGTATTGAAGAGGAACAATTTTTGTAATAAAATGAAAAATTAAAAAATAATTGAAATTACTTGAAATAATTTTATTTGTTATTTGTTGAAATTACTGGAGTTTTCGTTTTTAAAAATACATTAGCTAATTAATCGAAACTGCACATCTTGAGATTCTGGAGGCTTTACAATGCCATTGCTGATTTTTCAGGCTTGCTTAGGTTTAGCTAACCGTGTTTTATATATATTGTAATGTTAAAGACATATTTTTTATTTCATTAAAAAAAAGACATATTTTTTAACATATGTTAAAGATAGAGAGGGAGGCAATTAATCTGTTAAACGTTATTGTCATTTCATTAATACGGGATGTTTGAAGAGTTATAGTTAAATGACAGAAGTCAAGTCTCGTCACTATAGTTGGTAGGATATAGCGGCCAAGGAACCATTTGTCTTGACTAAAACATATAGTCTTCTTCATTTTTGTGCGAAATTTCGTGAATCATAAGTGCTTCCTGTTCCAGATCCTTGATGGTTTGGTAATTGGTAGGGATCACACATTATTAGTCACACGAAACTTACCAACATTCCAATAATTGTATCAGTTCACAACATTTTGTGGCAGCTCTCGCACTGTT
>CAODLS010425238.1:0-22024 GCA_948243855.1 Flueggea neowawraea | reverse complement strand
TACAGAGCATGAAGGGTCCTCCAAAGCTTCTCCAAATCACCTTTAGAGCCCGAAACCAAGTACGCAAACCGAGGAATCTTTGGCCCCAAATAAGGTGGAGGAGTCTGAGAAACCTTCGCCTCTGCATAACCCGTCTGGTTCGGTCTGGATGGGAATATATTGAAGATTTGGTTAATGGTGTGAAGTGATGAAATCAAGCCCATGTTGAAGTAAGTTGCCAAGAGGAACACACCTATTAGAGAGCTGATCACAAGTGGGAAAACCCATTTCTTCTCCATGTTCAAAGACCCCATTACAAGACCCTTATCATGGAATTTTTCCATGAATATGGGTCCTCACATATCCCAGAATTGCCTATTGGGTCACCATTTTATCCTTCTTTTGTGTCTCTGATTCTCCAATCATACACTTCCACCACAAACACCACCTCAATTTGTACTCTAACTACAGCTGTTCAATCACCAACCAACAAGAAAACAATCTTCCAGATATCAGAATCATCGACTCATATAATAAATTAACAAAAGAAAAAAAAAAGTAAGCACATCAAAAACTATATAATAATAACAATAAAACATTGTGAACAACAAAAGGACAGTATTAGTTTCAAAAAAAAAAAGGACAGAAACGACAGATTATGCATCAAGAAAATCGACCAACGACAGAATCAAAACAAACTAGATTCAACTAATTAGTTAAATCTTCGTTGTCGGTCAGCTAATAATTATTGTGTTATCTAAAATTCCTTGCAATACCGTAATTTTGTCATCTTAGATCCCAATAGTTCCATATTTATGGTCTGCTCCGGTTTGGTCAGTCCAGTAAAACCGATTTAGATTTCTTAGAAGTCTAGAGCGAGCAATTCAAGCTTTCAATGAAAAAGAACAAGAACCCAAATCTTGAAAATCAAAATCAAGAATCGAAATAACTTCAAAGAAAAAAAGAATGAAAGCTCCCAGAATCAGAACCTGTTTTCTATATATATTTTTTGTACCGGTTCAAGAAGAGCGAGAGAGAGCGAGTGAGGAGCACTATGAGTTAAAACTCACAATAATATAATAAAAAAAGGGACAACGGATAAAAAGGTTGTGCTTAAATGGAGTACGTGTGAAGAGAGAAGTGGTTTCAGTTGGGTTTTGAAGTTAATAAAAGAAAGATTTACTCCATGTTTGTTGTATTCTCTTACCATAGTTTAGGAGTTTCAGTTATGTTGGAAGAGGGAATGAGAGAGAGATCTGTAGTATTTGACCAGAGACGGCAAAAAAGTACTAAACAAAAACCATATACGAGAATTAAGAAAATGTTTCTTTACACGTATGCGTTTTTCTGTGCTGTTTTTTTTTTTTAATGTTTTCTTCAATGGATTTCCTCATCGGCCTCGATCGGTTTATGTTCTTTCTTGCTCGGTCCAGACATTCTTCTGTTCTTGCTATAGTCATAACCCAATACGTTACATGTTATGGAAATTGAATACGGGGAACATGTTACATAGGAATTGTACAAGTCACATTTAATGTAAAAAAATAAGAAAAATTTTAGGAAAAATAATTTCTAAACCTTTTAAGTTTGTCTATATTAGTAGGTTCATTCTCGTGTCTTTGTGTTTTGTTGCGAAAGCACATTGGTCATTCATGCATTTTTTTAGACTGACGATTTTAACGGAAAAACAAAATTACCTAATTATTCTTTCTTAAAAATGAAAATCCACAAATCCAATCTTCATTTTCAATTTTAATTTCTCTTTCTTATCTCTTTTTTAATAAGATTTATCTTCTCTCTCTTCATCCCCTCTCTCAATAGAAAACCACCAAATTGGAACATTTAGTCAAACCAAACCAAATCAACCAATCCGACCAATTTTTTAAATTTTATATATATATATATATATATTAACCAAACATTAAAACCAACCCAACCACTTCTTAAAAAAAACAAAAAACAAGCCAACCCAAACCCAACCATTAAACCAACCGTCCAACCCAATCCTTCTTCCACTTCTCTCTCTCCGAATCAAAACACCAAACCCTAATCCCAAGCGCATCCTCACTCTCTCTCTCATAATTGTCCCATCTCTCTCTCTCGCTCTCGCACCACCTCATCGTCACTTTCTCTTCTCTTTCTCGTATATCTATGTCTCTCTCTAGTATCTCCTTCCTCTATCGGAACCAAAACGAAGAAGAATGACGAGATGGGTTTGCATCTGTTTCAAGTGAAATGGGTTGGTTTTAATGGTCCTGAAGGTTGTGGTGGTTAACTGTCATGTGTTTGGTGATATTTATTGTGGTCTTGGGAGGTTTGAGGAGGCGGTGTTGGTGCTGGAGAGGGCAATTACGGTGCCGAATTTTAAGAGAAGGACGGATCATGCGCTTGCGGGGTTTTTGGGGTATATGCAGTTGGGAGATATGTATTCGATGCTAGGAATGGTGGATAAGTCCATTGAGTGTTATGAGGAGGGACTCAATATTCAAATTGAAGCGTTAGGCGAGACCGATCCTCGTGTTGGATAGACTTGCAGGTAACAGATTTCATTGAAGATTGTTACTTCATTCATTTTCGTTTCGGATTTGTTAATGAGTTGATGTTAGAATTTGATTTTTGTGCGACTTGGGCAGGTTTAAAGAAGTTGGTGATTTTACAGTTTTTTTTTGTGTGAAATTCGCATAATCTTTGGTGAGAACTGAGGCATCAGAAGTTTGAGTTTATTTGGAGTTTATAACATTAAAGATCTTTTCCTGATAGTGATCTGGATTAATGTGTGATCAGGAGGACCATTTAGACTAATGATGTAATTTGGTGGACAATTATGAAATAATAATTGAACTGTGTCATCGCTTAAGCTTGAAGGGGGAAAAATTAGAGAGTAGCTGAATGTCCAAGTTGAAACATTAATTTGTCAATATGAAATCCTAGGATTGTGTTACCAACTTACCATGTGATGCTTTCTCTTGAAGGGAATAGACAGATATCCAGCAATGGAGGAAATGGTTGAGATGTTCTGAAAGTTATTTACTTCTAAGAGAAACAGAAACGAGGAGAGAGAGAGGGAGAGAGAGAAGTTACAAATGAGGATGTGGATTTGTAGGAAGAAAAAGAAGATATACACAAGAGGTCATAAAAATTATTATTTAGACCAGACCTATTTCACACTTTTATAACAAATCAAAATGCCAAATCTAGAAAATGTCATCGATAGATTCTACATATAAAAAACACTAGCCGCGACCAATTATGCCTAAGCGGTGGGCACCTCCCGGTTGACGCAAGACATCCTGGGGTCAAGTGGCACCCCAGGGTTTGGGTTGGGATGCCTCTTATGTAGAGATGTACAAAAAAATACATATAAAAAATACTACAAAATGTTAAACATATATTAGAAATCTAGAAATTCAAGAGAAATTGAAGTATTTTTACGAGAAATTGACTTTAAAAAAAATAAAAAAAAATCTAATATTGCAAAAGGTGTACAAAGGTATATACTAGTCTACGTAGATGTACAAGATGTGGTGTACATAAGTGTTTACAAGTGTATACAGATGATTTTAATTGGTGTACACAAGTGTGCTCCAAGGTGTACACACGTGTACTTAATTCTTTTGTATACATTTGTTTAATATAATTATAATTTCGTACAACTTTCAGTATTCAACCATGAAAAAAAAATCAAAAATCATAGCATTTAGGGACTGTTTAGAAAACTTTTCATGAATGGAGACCGGTTTAGCAATTTTACAATATTATGCTGACCAAAAACACTATGTAAAACATAACAGGGCAGCAACTAGGGTTTTGAAACCCTAGTCGCCGCCCATCCCTTTTGAGCAGCACTGTTCAACCTAGTGTCGTTTGCGTCGTCCGACAAAGCAACCATTCATGGCAACGACGACACAACATCTCTCCTTTACAAATCGAAGTCGCTTTCTTCTAAGTCGCCATTCCAGATCGATGTTGCACTGACTTGAAATAATTGAAGTCAGTGGAGATTTGCAATTCCAGTGTTGAGATCGACTTCTGTCTCTCTCGAACCTTGCAGATCAATCGCGCTCTCTACCATTGATTTAAAATCTCCAACGACCATGGAGGAGAAGACAAGGACGAGGAGAGAAGGAGATGACAGAGAGACTGTGGAGTGTTAGCGGTAGTGGAGGAGAAGTCAACAAAAGGACAAAGGAATAGAGAGAGAGAGAGAGAGAGAGAGAGAGACGAGTTTTGGGGTGAAGAGATTTTGGATTCATACGAGAAAACGCGTTTTAAAGAATAGAAATGTAGTATTTCTAAAATTAGCATTCTGAAATATGACACATTAAAGAATATGTATCTATATTATGGCAACTAAAAATTACAAAACACATAGTGATATATATCAGAATTGAGTGTTTAGTGTATTTTGTTATAAGATGTATTTGGATCTTTTCTTTTTGTAACTCTTATCTCTATTAATGAATTCTCCTCTACTTGGAAAAAAAGAGAGAGAGAAAGTAGGGAAGATTTGTCTTTTATTTTTATTATTAAATTTTATATTTTCTTTATATAACCCACACAATTTATTCTCATAACAAACAAAAACTATGATAACATTTATATAAGTGAGAATATAGGGTAAAATGTTTTTGGACAACTTTACTCATTTTTCAATTTTAAATTACCACTTTCATTTTAACTAACACGTGGCAATACATCATATATGTTATTTCTTAATTTAGATAATAATCCCAATTTAATTTCTATATCCCATCCTATTTGAGCAATTACTGGAGACATTTTACGTATCAGGTGGCTTGAAAAGAGGCAACAATTCTGTTATGGTTTTCAAATTAGATAGGTGCATTTACTTAAAAATTAGATGAACATATAATTTTATTATATTTACAATTTGAATTAATTTATGACCAGGATAATTTATTATTTGAAAATCATATCTATTTACTTATCTATTAATAATTAATTAATAATACTAAAGGCTTTTTACACATATAATACCTTTGTTATATCCTATATGTGTTTTCGATTTGCGTTTTTAATTTTTATATGGGTAGAATGTATATAGACATTCCAATATTACTAAAATAGAACAAAATTTCAAACAATTTTCTATTTATATATTTTATAATAATAATAATAATAATATATTTTTATATATCATGCTTATGTTTATTCAAAATAAAATATAATCATATCTTAAATATAGTATTTCATAATTTGATTAAAAATATTAATTATGTATATTGTACGTGCACGGAGGGCTAGTATGTAATAAAAATATTGTTGGTGGATTTCAATCTTTTAGCTCTTTCAGTCTTAACGGCCTTTAATTTCAGTCTCCAGCTTTATATTTATTTTCAGGTTTAATCCCCTCCCATCATATGCGATGTGATCCTTTTACCTTTCATATAGGTTCTACGATTAATCAAGTGTTCTTTAGTTCTACTTCTACATACACACAAAAGAAGTGCAGTTAGCTACAAACTAAACCAGGTGACAGAAATGAGTTTTTTTTTTGGTAAATCAATTAAATTCTATTAACCCAGAAAAGAATACAATGTGGGTTTAAATGCTTATAGTACAAAAAAGTAGTACATTAATAGTTATATATAGGATATTATATGGGTTGAATAATAAGAAATAAACTAGTTTATAGTACAAAAAAATCAGTGCTTACATCGAAATTCATGATGTGATTAAACTCGCAAAATTATTTCAATCAAATTGCTATTTAAATGCTTGATGCTTAACAATACTTTTCTTTTAAGGGTACGTACGTATTATATGTATGATGAGATTGGCAGGAAACAAACGTCACAAAAATCAGCGAGAGAGGAATGGATGATCAATTAATTTGAGAAGAAACATAATATGTGGAACAGTGGAAGAAAGGGAAAGGCAAAGGGAAAGAAAAGAGACACGACTTGATCCTATCCACCCACCCCCACCGGCACCGCCGCATTATAAATGCCATTATCTAATCTAATCTAATATATCTCCTCATCTGCGCCTTCCGACGTGCCTCCTTCTAGTGGACTTGACTTCCCGTTACATTTAGAAAAAAGAGGAAATTAAATAGCTTGGCTTTTTTTTTTTTCAATTTAGACGTCAATAATATATAAACTTGTACCTTAATTTCAGAAACGAAACATCCGACAAAAGAATTTCACAAATATTAACATAGGCGAAGGTAAGTTTCACACGCTTCTTCACAAATATATCTTTATAATATTTAGGGTTGTATACGTTTTATAAATATTCCAAACTAATTTTCTAACCGAAGAATAAGGAAAATATTAAAAAAAATTAATTTTTTTTGTCTTGTGTTCATTTTGTACACATTTTGCAAGCATTTATTTGAATTGTACTCATCGCATCTGAACAAAGTGTGGTCAATATTTTGGCGTGTAGTTGAGTTAATGATGCGCAGTTCAAAAGTAGTCAAATTGACGCATTTTTGAAATACTTTTTCAACATATTCTATTTCTAAAATGCTTTTACATGTTGTTTCATTTGTGAAATTTATGTTTTTTTGTTGTATTTTTGTGTAATTCTCCCTTTAGAAAATTATTTTTTTATCAATAATAATACATTTAGGGAAACTCCACTCTTCACATTTGTAACAACCTGTCCTAAAAACATTGGTATAGTTAAATAGAAAATTATAGATCTAAATTATGGAGGTTTAAGATAGGATGTACATAAAATAGGTTATTGAATTCAAGGACTAAATGAGAATTTGTTTTGAAAATTCGGGATTAAACAAGGAAAAATATTAGTTTGAGAACTGAAATTAAAATTTGAAAATGAAGGATCAGTAAGGTAAAATAGATTAATTGACGAAAATTCATTTAAGAAATGATCTAGGACTAAATCAATATCATGTAGACATATTAATGTGAAGAAACCAAAAAAAGCACAATTCATTCTAGTTATGTGCGGTTCTTTTTGGATAATTGTTTCATGTTTCCACGTGTTCTCAATTTAATGTACTATTAGATCATTCAGCTACAAAAAGAATGACCAAGTGGTTTTATATATGACTCATTAGCTAGGTGGCAGAAGATTAAGGAAACTAAAATACACCTCCAACTTAGATATATGAGAAGATTCGCGATAGAAATTTTGATAGAACTTCTATACTTAGTATATTTAGCGTTGCATTCATTAACATAATTGCTAGTGATAGATGTTCTTTCAATAGAAGTTTCGATGGAACTTCTACACCGAGAACACTTTTAGTATGCTTAGTGATGCATTCCTTCACATACTTGCTATTAGAAGTTCTTGCCAAGGTTCTTTGTCCAAACCAATTTTGCAAGATTTAGATTGAAAATTTCATCCTTTAATAGAATACTTTTCCAACCCTTGCACATGATCATAATGCTTCATAAAAATTTATTATGAATGTCAATTAACCCCAAATTCATTTTTCGTTGACCAATTTAATTTTAAATTATTTTTTTCAATTTCTCATTGTTTTATGGTCATCAAATTTAAGTAAAAACCTTAATTCTAACACGTATAAATACACCAAATATCAATAAACATCAAATTCAACTTTAACATAAATAGCCACACTACGCTCATGAATCATTTAAGTTTGATCAACCAACATTTTCCTAAATCAAATATTTAATCAAATCCAATTTCACTCAATTATCATTTATTATCATTTGTCATCATCAAAACATATTAAATGAATATATGAGATCAACAATCTTTCTTTTTTTTTATGATGACAAATCCTATAAAAAATATGCTTAAAGATAATTGCTGGAAAAGTGGTTCACCCATGACAGGTGATCCGAACCCGGTTGGTCAAAGGACGAACCTGAGTCCATTAGTTATCAGGTCGACTAATGAGCCCGACTAATTATTAATAATAAGGGTGCACACGATTCAGTTCGGTTTTGTAGTTAAACCGCCAATCATACCAAATGTTCGGTTTTACTATCTGATCATCTATAGTTGAACCATTGGTATCAACTAACCAATCGGTTCGGTTGGTTTGGCCGGTTTGAAACATAAATAAAACTTGAATTTATAAATGACAAAATATGATTCTTTGGTTTGGTTGATCGGTTTGGTTCGGTCGGTTTGGTCTAGGGTTAGAATAAATGTATATGTTTTAGTGTAAGAAAGTTAAGTTCGGTTCAGTTTAGTTTTTGAATGGCTAAAACAGCGGTTGAACTGAACCTGTGATTTTTCATATTTCTACATCTATAGTCATCAATTTTCCTTCAAATTTTTCTTCTGTTAGGTTCGGTTCACTTTGGTTCATTTTTATGTGCACCACTGATTAGTAATTACTTGTGGGCTGTCTGAATGGGTTAGGAAAGTCCAGCTAGAGTCCATTCATCTTATATGAGTAGGAAACCCAAGAGAGTTACCTCTGTTAAGAAAATAGATAGACGGTGAGGGGGATTCAGAAGAAAAGAACGTATGTTCTTTCTACACATCAGACATCCGTCTCTATCTTTCCACAACAAGAAGAAAATGTTCTTCTTCCTTCCCCAACTGGTCATGTACAGATTTGTAGTGGCATATAGATTGCGCAAGAGACGAACACTCCAGTTGGTGACAATATGATCATGGCTTGCTTACGAGACCAACATCATTTTCGATCCTATTTTGCTGCTACTTGCTATTGTCTTTCACTGCCTCAAGGTTAGCAACTCGACCTGCCTTCTTTATTGTTCGTCATTACGACCAGTAGTTACTTCTTCCAATAACAAATTCAAAATTCGCTTAGCCACATGCATATTTTTCTATCAAACATTTCCTCTTATTTAACATCAACAAAAAGGTTTAAAGGCATATGCAAATACTCCCTCTATTTAAAATAAGCATACATATTGTTGGATCATGTGATCAACAATAAGTTCATTATGTGTTTTGATGATGAGCAAAATGTTTTGATGAAGAGCAAAACGTTTGAGTTGAAGAGAAACATGTTGAAAAGCTTGGATTGGCAAAACCAAGTCACATAAGCATCTCACGTACATCAGAAAAGTTTCACGTACGTGATAGAGGGTCTGAAGACAAGCAGAAGCCACTGGAACCCTCTGAAGCACGTTTCACGTACGTTAGAATACGTTAACGTATGTGTGTTATAATTGACGTACGCAAGAGTAAAAAGTAAAGTACGTCACATTGATCTAAAGTACGTCAGATAGAGTTTCACGTACGCAAGATGCTCCGTATTGAAAACAAAAGCTATTGAAAACAAAAGCTACTGGATGACTAAAACATAAAAGTCACGTACGTCAGTTGTGATTCACGTACGTGAACTAGGAATCCACTATGATCAACGTACGTAAGTTAATTGTCACGTATGTTTTCTGGAGCTAAAGTCAGGTAACGTACGTAAAATTGTGGTCACGTACGTGAGATTGTCACAGACAACAACACACAGCTTTAAACAGAGTCCAACGGCTATATTCTTCTCTCCAACGGTCATATTGATTCAAAGGGCTATAAATACATCAAGAGAAGACCAAGAACAAGTTAGACAACATCAGAAATCTTAGAGCCAAACTTCCTATCAATTTCCATCAAGAAAAACATCAATTCAAGCTAGAGATCAAAGTTCAACCTTCAATCTCAAATACTCAACTCTCGCATAGAACTTAATTGTTTGTAAACCAATTGTCTACACTTTGAGAGTGTGAGTTAGGTTTGTTGTAAGCCTATAGAAAACAATATTGTAGAGGTTTGTTGTGAACCTAAGTATAAAACAACATTGAGAGAGGTTTATTGTGAACCTATAGAAAACAACATTGTGAGGCCTTGGAGGTGTTGAGCCGGAATCAACCTCGTGTATTGGCCTTGTTGGATTGAGTCGCAATCAATCATCGATAATGAAAATCCTAAGTGAGACTTAGGTAGTGGATGTACGTAAGGTTGGCCGAACCACTAAATTCTTGTGTCGATTTCGCTCTTACTTTTCAAGGTGCTTCCATTCATACAAAAGCTTATACCGAAATTCTCCAACAAGTGGTATCAGAGCGGGTCTCCATTCAAGAAGACTTAAAAACCTTGGAGCAAAAATCCGCATCAACAAAATGAATTCTGATCCTTATAATCCAAGTGCTCCTGGTTCTTCTCTTAACTCCCCTCCTTACTTTGATGGTTCAAATTTTACTTCATGGAAGAAGAAAATGATTATCTTCCTTCAAGCTTACAACATAAAGCTTTGGAAGATGATTGTTCTTGATGAAACTATTCCCAAGAATGAAGATGGTACTATCAAGAAGTATAAAGACTTCAAATATGAAGATTGGAAGTCTCTTAATCTAAACTCAAAGGCTACTCAACTATTATATTGTGCCTTAAGTCCCGAAGAGTTCAATTGAATTTCATCTTGTGAGAATGCCAAGGAGATATGGAAAATTCTTGAGGTTACTGAAGGCACAACTCAAGTCAAAGATACCAATATCAATATGCTTCTTCATGACTATGAGTTGTTCATGATGAGAAAGGATGAAAGCATTAACAATATGCTTGATCGCTTTGCAGAAATCACAAATGGTATTGCTTCATTTGGAAGACCAATCTCTAATAACGATAAGGTGAAGAAGATTTTGAGGTCTTTGCCACAAGAATGGAATGCAACAATTATGACCATCACGGAATCCAAAGACTTAAACTCATTGGAGTTTAGTGCTTTAGTTGGATCTCTCCTAAATTATGAGATCATACTAAGGTCAATAGAGGAAAGACCAAAGTATGGGAAGGCATTAAATGCTTCCATTCATTGCTAAAAAGGGGAGAGTGAAGGAGAGACAAGCTTGGATGAAGAGGAGGATGAAGAGCTAAAATTTTACTCCAAAAGATAACTTACAAAAAGTTGTTGAAAGACAAGAAGAATCAACAAAATGAGATGGAGAGATGGAAGGAGAAAAAGAAGAAGAAGAAAAGATGTTATAGTTCTTCTTCAATCGATGATGGTGATCCATCGGCCAATGTATGCCTTTTGGCATATTAGGTACTCCTAATTCTTATTCTTTTAAAATTTCATGCAATTGTTATTTCTTATTTGCTTATTGTTATTTGCATGATATTTTGAATGTGTTGATTTAAATTTGTGCATTAGTTTGAAACAAATAGGGGGAGAGATTTTTGTTATATGCACAAATTGTTTTTGAAAGGGGGAGTGATAATTGCTTAATTGATTAATCTTTTTGATGATCACAAAAAGGGGGGAAATGTTGAATATGCTTAGATGTGTATTTGAAAAGAGGTAGAAATATTTGGCTATTCATTTGATTCATTTGCATGATGCTAACAAAATGACAAGGATGAAATCCTTGATCAATGATGTTGTCTTTGATGTAGAGCATTAATTCTTCAAAGTTTTGTCGTCATCAAAAAGGAAAAAATTGTTGGATCATGTGATCAACAATAAGTTCATTATGTGTTTTGATGATGAGCAAAATGTTTTGAAGAAGAGCAAACCATTTGAGTTGAAGAGAAACACGTTGGAAAGCTTGGATTGGCGAAACCAAG
The DNA here is from genome assembly GCA_948243855.1 of Flueggea neowawraea. Classification (NCBI taxonomy): domain Eukaryota; kingdom Viridiplantae; phylum Streptophyta; class Magnoliopsida; order Malpighiales; family Phyllanthaceae; genus Flueggea; species Flueggea neowawraea. Next base: position 10,534 of record CAODLS010425238.1, on the reverse strand, counting down.
TCACAGAAGCATCTCACGTACGTCAAAAACGTTTCACGTACGTGATAGAGGGTCTGAAGACAAACAGAAGCCACTGGAACCCTCTGAAGCACATTTCACGTACGCCAGAATACGTTAACGTGTGTTATAGTTGACGTACGCAAGAGTAAAAAGTAACGTACGTCACATTGATCTAAAGTACGTTAGATGGAGTTTCACGTACGCGAGATGCTCCGGATTGAAAACAGAAGCTACTGGATAGCTCAAACATAGAAGTCACGTACGTCAGTTGTGATTCACGTACGTGAATTGGGAATCCGCTATAATCAACGTACGTAAGTTAATTGTCACGTATGTTTTCTGGAGCTAAAGTCATGTAACGTACGTCAAATTGTGGTCACGTATGTGAGATTAGCACAGATAGCAGCATATAGCTTTAAACAGACTCTAACGGCTATATTATTTTCTCCAACGGTCATATTGATTCAAAGGGTTATAAAATACATCAAGAGAAGACCAATAACAAGTTGGACAACATTAGAAATTTTAGAGCCAAACTTCCTATCAATTTTCATCAAGAAAAACATCAATTCATGCTAGAGATCAAAGTTCAACCTTCAATCTCAAATACTCAACTCTAGCATAGAGCTTTATTGTTTATAAACCAATTGTATACACTTTGAGAGTGTGAGTTAGGTTTGTTGTAAGCCTATAGAAAACAACATTGTAGAAGTTTGTTGTGAACTTATAGAAAACAACATTGTGAGGCCTTAGAGGTGTTGAGCCAGAATCAACCTCGTGTATTGGCCTTGTTGGATTGAGCCGCAATCAATTATCGATAGTGAAAAGCCTAAGTGAGACTTAGGTAGTGGATGTAGGCAAGGTTGGTCGAACCACTATAAATCTTTGTGTCGATTTCGCTCTTACTTTTCAAGTCACTTTCATTCATACAAAAGCTATCCAAAGCTTAGACCGAAATTATCCAACACATATGATGTTAAGGGATCATCAAAATAAGATAACACCTACTAGATTTCTGATGGCGTTGACCTGTTTCCAATGAATAGTGCGGTCAAAAATGGCTGGCCGTCAGTGAATAATTTAGCAACAAGCCTAGCACCTACTGGTCATGTATTAAATATAGGGAAAATAATTTTGGAGTCTCTGAGATATACCCTAATTAGCATGTTCATCCTCGTATTTTTAGGATGTTGTAAACACGTCCCTGAAACTTTTTTTGACTAACGGAGTAAACGAAAACGAAAGTTTACAAAAATACCCTCCCTTAAAATACCCATGCCAAACAGATTTCTGCCTCTCTCTCCCCAACCCCCACAGCCGCTCATTCTCTCTTTCCTTCTTTTTATTCTTCTTCTTCTTCCATCGACAATCAGCCTAGATCTCTCTCCATCCTATCGTGCATGTTACTTATTAAAAAATTATAAACCGTATTGAAGATCCATGTAGAAGACTTTTGTATTCATGACTCAAATCATTAAATTTATTTGTTCAGAAAAATAAAAATATTTCGATTTTGACTAGTTCACTCAATATGCTTGTACTTGTAAACAAAGAATAATCAATATGTTTATCCTTAATCAGTGCTACACACGCTTAATGTATACGTAGGAGGACAATGTGAAGTCAAAATCAACCGAATGTTGGTTCATCATACTATCTAGATATTGAGACTGGAAATTTAGTGGGACCTAGAATTAATTTGTTGGGCAGATTACTTTAGAACAAATAGGCAAAAATTAAGTAATATGAATTACACTTACAATTTCAGATTATGTAATCTAATTGGCCTAATTATTTTGCTTTCTTCAGATGGGTAGCAGCAGCAAAGCGAGATTAACAATCTCAAACAGAAGCATAAATAACATAATTAATTAACGCCCCCCCTCCCCCCCAAGATTTGAAACAGTGAAAATAAAGTGAACCTGGTAATTAGCATAATTGGGAAGGACACGGCATGTGATGTGCAAAAGAGATACTTTTTGGTTAATTTAATGCTTGTAAGATACTAATTGATTATTGTTTTCTAGGTAAATGTGAATGATATATTGGTTGATTATGCATGATGATGGTCGATTTGGGATTTCTGCAGTTAATTTTGTTGTGAATGAAATGTTAGTGTTGTGTTTAAGATCTGATTGGATTTGGTTATGAGACGACATTTTTTTGCTTTTTTGCAGTGATTGTGGTGGCATTTGTGTGTTTTGGTGCTTGTGATTTTCATTTTGAAATCTCTTACGTTATTTGGTCTCATTTCTTTTTGTGTTTCTGATATTGCTCTTGGTGGGATGTGACAGGTGTGATGACTTGATTATGGTTATATAATTTTTGCAATAGGAGATTTCACTATTTTTGTTGTATGTGATTTCACCATTCGTAATTTTGTTGAAATTCCAAAAAGAAGAAGAAGAACATAAAATTAGAGTTGTTCTTGTTTTCAAAAGATATGATTTCTAAATGCGCGCTGCTCTTTAAAAAACAAATTATGGGTATTTTTATCTTTAAATTTTTGTTTTAAATAAATTACGGGATATGTTATCACTTTACTTACACATTATTAATGAACATCTAATAGAAGGACTTAAGTGCAATCTGCTTTTAAAACTCAAGGACGTGTTTACAACATCTTAAAAATACGAGAACGAACATGCTAATTAAGACATACCTCAGGGACTCCAAAATTATTTTCCCTTAAATATATATATTCTATAATAAATTAATACTAATTAAGATAAATTATATATATTTTTGTATGAGGGATAAATTATACATTTGAGAATATAAAATATATATCGATCTAATTAATAATATTATTATTAAATTAATTTTTTAAAAGAATTTCAGTATGAAAAATAGTTTTTTGGAAAAATATAAAAGTAGTGTCCCGGAGTGAGATTGAGCTTAAACCCCGTATCAGTTTCAGTATTCTCTTCTTCGAGTTAATTGCATTCTTAATACCTGAACTTTATTAAATGATACGCTAAATTCCTTTTTGTTACAAATGGCACCTAATGTTTGCAAAATGTTTCAATAAAAAGCATCAGGAGTAGTTGACTCAGCTTGGATGCCAACGTGGCATGGAACCCTGGAATCAAATGGTCCACGTCTAACCTCATGGTATTTTGACTTAACATCTTTAAGAAGTTGACAAGTCTGTTATATCAGCAATTTACTAACTCTTCACTCATTATACTATTCATCTCTAATAGTTAACCTCTCATTATACTTTAATATACGATCCACAATTATTTCACAAATTATTTAATTTATTTACACCATACAAATAATAATAAATATATTTATTTGACATAAATATTTTGTGAATTAGTATTTAAATTAAAAATAATATTTAATATATATCTATTATGATAATTATTTAATCAAATTTTAAAAAATAATAATTTTAAAAAATAAAATAAAATGATGAATTAGATAAATATTTAAATTAAAATAATATAGTTATTAAAGAAAAAAATTGAATTAATTATAATAATAAAAAAATAAAAAAATAGACATTATAACATTGCATAATAATAAAAAAACTATAACAAACAAAAAATTAACAAAATATAAAAAAAAAACTTTTAAAGCATGTTAGCTCCACAATTTGCCAGTAGACCCTATACATGATCCGCTTCAAGTTTTTGAAGCGGATCAAGAGATTAACCTTCTCTTACTAAGGAAGGTTAATCTTGCTTCGGTTAGTGGGGGGAGGGGGAAAAGTTAGTGTTGCCCTTAGCTTGGATTTGTTTTCTTGATCATTAGTTTTCACTCTGTATTAATGCTAATTGTTCTTTCCATTTTTCTTATTCATTTTTTATGATAATAATAACAATAATTATAAATTAATAGTATTATTTTACTTAATTTGACCTATTCTTTCTTTGTCCACTCTAATTAAAAATATTAATAATATTCATTTCTAATCTACATTGTCTGAAATTTGAATTATTTTCTTAGAAGGTTTTCTATTCAAAATGCCATTAAGTGTGAGTCTTGTTATGATCAATAAATAATTATAAAAAAAATCTGAAAATACTTTGAGCCTATTTAATTTCAAGATTTTTTCATTATTTTGTAAAAAATTAAAAATAAAGAAAAAATGAACAATATTTTTAAATCTTTATGCAAAACTTCTTGTTTTCTATAGGAAAACTTGTTTTTACTTTTTAAAAATAAACATATTTTTTAAATATTTTTAATTTCTAAAAAATAAAAAAATTAAAACAACAGAAAAAATATTTTTTGAATTAAACATAACCTTTTTTTTCCTTTTAAACTTTTTTTTACCAAACTTTTCTTTTAAAACGTTGATAGGTGGGTAAGGGGTGCTGGGAGTCCGATGTGGACCATTTGGGTCCAAGTTTCCATGCCATGTTGGCATCCAAGCTGAGTCAGCTCCTTCAAATGGTTTTATTAAAACATTTTGCAAACATTGGGTGCCATTCTGTAACAAAAAGTACTTTAAGGAGCTTAGTTAGCATGTAATAAAGTTCAGGTACCAAGGGTGCAATTAACTCCTCTTCTTGATTAGTTATAAATCCCCCAAAGCAATTTCGCCTTTTACAGAAACATGGCGAGAGAATAGAAAAACCCGTGATCGTCGAAGCCCACCCAATTGTCGTTTCTTCCCATCAGGGTTCAGGGCCTCGCCATTCTTGTGTTTCTGTATTCTTTTGACTCTTAACTTGTTTCTTTCTCAAAAATAAAAAAACCAGTAATAAGAGACTCAAAAGAGTCATTTTTGTATACATTCAAACCGGCTTTTGCTTTATACTTCTCTAAACCTTTTATTTATTTACAATTCCTTTTATCTTGTTTATGATGGATTCTACAATGCTGGACCAAAATCCTCTGAAGAGAAGCTTCACTGACATGATCAGTTCATCAAGACAAGAGCTTGATGATGATAATGCTGCAAATAAAGCAGCAGTTTCCAATTACAAGGAGTTTACCCTTAGAAGGTTTGTTCTTTTTCAGCGTCTTGATGCTTTTCGTTTTTGGGTTGTCCAAAATTGATGTTCTTTTGTGGGTTTGGTTTGTGTAGTTACCAATTGAATGTTTTTGGAGTGGCCATGAAGAGGAACACTATTGCAGTGTTGGAGACTGGTTCGGGAAAGACTATGATAGCTGTAATGTTAATCAAGCAAATTGGTCAAGCTATTAAGTCCAGTGGCGATAAAAAGTTGATTGTTTTCTTAGCTCCTACTGTTCATCTGTTGAACAGGTATGTGCTTTCAAGCCTTTACTACACAATAACACACTTGTCTGATGTTTTCTTTAATCACAATAAGGAAGAGAGAGCTTAAATACGTGAAGAATGTGTTTTCTTTTGTTATTTATGCACAACGTGGATGGTGAGATGTTTAGAGCGTGAAATTAGGGGGTTTTGTGCCGTTGCAGCAACATGAAGTTATCAGAAGTTATACAAATTTCCAAGTGGGGGAGTATTCGGGGGCCAAGGGTGTTGATGAGTGGACTCTGAAGAACTGGGAAAAGGAAATTGATGAACATGATGTAAGTTTTGCTTCTTAGAGTTTCCAGGAATAACAGCATACAATTTTTTTTGCCTCAATCTTTCTTTTCTTTCATGCTCCAAGACTGTATAATGTTCTCTTTGATTTCACTTTGAGCTTTGCAATTTGATTGCATCAATAACGCGCTTATCAGAGGTGTTGGAAATTGATATAGCAAATTAAAATCTAATGATCTTACTGTTTCCCTTTCTGTCGATGGACTTTCAGTTTCTTTTTATCTTGTTTAGATCACTTAAAAGAGTAATAAGAACATTGTGAACTCCGAATTAACTCATCGATTTGCTGTTTTTATGGTCATTAATGAAGAAGAAAGCTGCAGACTTGTATGGAGGTAGGGTTCGCTTGTGATGTCCTGAATGTGAAAATGATGACATTCTTGATGACATTCTTTTTTCTTTGCTGCATAGCTGTCAAGTTATTGAACCAATAAATAGTCAGGGAATGTAATCCATCTCGGTGATGCTGCAAGATTTTGGTCACATTGATCTAAAGCAGAGAACCTTAGAAAAAATGTCATAGAAAGTCTTTGGCTACCCTTGTATATTATAATCAACAGAAAGTCCTTGGGTACCCTTGTATATTATAATCAAACATTGTATTGTTTTGTAGTAGTAATGCTCATCCCTGTCTCTCTTCTCGTGTTGTAGGTATTGGTTATGACACCACAGGTCCTTCTGGATGCGTTAAGAAAAGCATTCTTGACTCTTGAATTGGTATCCTTGATAATAATTGATGAATGCCATCGTGCTACTGGAAATCACCCTTATACAAGAATAATGAAGGTTCACATCTAATAAATTATGTAGGCATTCATTTTCCTCTTATCTGTCAAGTCGTTACCTTTTTACTGGTTCTAATACCATTTTTGATTTAGGAATTTTATTACAAATTGGGTAACAAGCCAAAGGTTTTTGGAATGGCAGCATCACCGGTAGTTAGAAAAGGTAAGCTGCTTGTGGTGTATGTTAATGGAACACATTTAGTTATTTGCTTCCCCACCCCACCACCCGTATATTCTGAATATTACTATATTACTGCGTCACTGGGACAATATGGTGTTTATTGCATCAGTTTGCAACTTGGGATTCACAGTGCTCCTTGGTTTCAATTGTTTTGTTCACATATCTGCTAGTTTTTCTATTGAAAATAATGTTTTGTTCTGCTTTAACTGAAAGGTTTATTTTGTTTTATTTTAGATCTATCACAAGTATCATGGTTGTTGATTCATTTGCAGGCATGGGTTATTTAAAGCATGTCTTGCTTTCTGGTTAATTCTATTTTACTTTTCCGCTTTTGAGAACTCTGTTTTTTTCATCATATCAAGAAAGATGTAACCAAATTAAAGGATAGTGTTAATGTGATTAGCAGGGGTCCCTTGTTAATTAAATTGCAGGGTTGAGAGGTAGTCCCATTCCCTTGTCGGCTTGAAATGGGAATGGAATTTAAGTGAACCAAACACGAACAATGGGATTGGAATTTGATTCTCATTTCCATCCAAAAACTATGAACCAAATCGCCTCTTAAAGTTTGAATTTGGTTAGATTATTTGTTCAAACTGGGACAGCTTTCGCGGTTCACTGGCTATGATGTCTCGGTTGGTTAACATTGTTGAAAGGTATTTTGTATGTTTGAAGTCTCATAATAGCCTGAGGCAGGCAACCCTTTTGTTAAAAAAGATTGCTTCCTCATTTTATTACATGCTTTATGTGAATCAATGATCCTGTTTGGAGGGTCATATTATGGGCCATTACCAAACATTGGTTGCAGAGCCAGTTTTGTCTCGTCACTTACTGATTACATGTTTAACATAAATCTTGTCATTAGGCGTCTCATCTGTTACTGACTGTCAGGGTCAAATATCTGAACTTGAGAGTATATTGGATTCCCAGGTTAGTTGTTTTAGTTTTTGGTGATCATTGGGCTGCATTTATCAGTTGTTATTGCAAGAATTGTATTAATATATTTTGATGCAGGTTTATAGCATTAAAGAAAGGACAGAGATAGATGCCCACATTTCTTCTGCTAGAGAGATCTGTAAATTTTATGACAAAGCACAATTTTGTAGTTTGGATTTGAAATCTAAAATCGAGACTTCTTGGTTCAAGGTATTGCTGATGAACTTTCTTCAAGCATTAATATCTAATATTATTATGTATTTCTTGTATAAACCTTCTATTTGGATTAACAGTTCGATGGTGCGATAATAAATTTGCGTGAATCGATTCAAAGTGGCTTTAAAGATGTAGATGATAAGATTAAGACACTAAGAAAGCGCTTGTCGAAGGACCAGACAAAGATTCTGAACTGCGTTGAGGATCTTGGTCTCTTCTGTGCTTATGAGGTATGGTTGTCCTGATGGAATCTAAATCTGAGAGAAAGCAAGCAGCAAAACTTGCAAATATTTCTTTAAAAACTGTAAACTCATCATCATGGTTTATCTTTGTTGCAATTTTCTTGAATGCTGCAACTAAATTCTCAGAGATTTTTAAGAGTATAAGAGCATTTCCAATGCACTCTTTATATGTTCAAAATTCTTTATAGTAAAGAGTATTCATGTAAAGTAGAACTCTAATGGGCTCTTTATAATCTAAATATAGAATAAAGAGTCAGTTTCACTATCTAAATGTGGAGAGTTCATTTCACTCTTTATCTTAATCTTTTTCCTCTTTAATTACACTTTTTTACACTATGTTTCTATGCTTTATTTGAATATCTTTCTAATTCCAATAAAATAAAAAGTTAAATTTAAAGAGTATATATTAGTTAAACAAAATTTTCACTCTTTATATTTAGAAATTATTGATTATACTCTCTATTTATGCATAAACTATAAATAGCACAATTGGAGATGTCTAAATGGCTGAACGTTTGGTCTATGGCAATTTACTCTCAACCGAGTTAGTGCAGATAAAGCCATAATATCCCTTTGGGCTATTCAATTCACAATTTTCTTTTCTTTCTGCTCATAACTTGTGTTCATGTGTGTGTAGGCTGTCAAAATTTGTCTAGAGCATATTTCCAAGCACAATGAGGAATGTGAAGCTTATGGAGAAATCTCTCATCAGTGTAAATATTTCCTTGAAGAAGTGTCTTCTATAATTGGTGAATCTCTGCCATGTGGTATGTCATTGGAGTTGCTATAGATAATGCCATTCACTTGCTGCTTATTGCATTTTTTAAAGTTAATGATATATATTCCAGTCAACAGGAAGAATCATTTTAATCTTTGTCCACTACATAAGGTTGTTAAGCTTGCGTCCACCTTTGGTTATATGTGGTGATCGTGTGTATGTCAATCACCATTGGCGTGCAACTTTGTTGTCAAGGATAGTCTGCATATAAGTTGTCTAGTTATGTGGTTAAACTAAATATTGCATGATAGATTAATGAATTATTTCAATGGAAATATTTTTTTTTTTGGTCAAATTATGATTGATGATCTCAAAACAAGGAATTATCTCTTCCACTAAATGCATAATAAAATGCCTACTCTATAATGTCAAAGGAAACTTTAAGATATAATGTTTATCCATCAGATGGCTGCATTATCACCAATGTTTCATATCCTTTCGTGAATTTTTTTTTCATTTTGGTTGGGTTTTGATGCGCAGTTATTTGCAAGGTTTATAATCCACAGTGGCACCAATCTTGATTGAACTATAAGTTCAGAAGCAACACAGAAGCCAAGCAACATGTATAACACAAGATTGTCTTTAGGCAAAAGTTTAACATCAAAATTGTCAGTAAAAATAAAAATTGCCAATTGCTTAGGACATTGATATGAGCCAATTGCTTGCCATTTTCACTATGTAGTGGGGTAGATAGCTTGATTCTTCTTACTTTTACAGTATGCCATTTAAAAATATATATTTTAGTTCTTTGTTTTATTATTCATGGCAAGAAATTAGTGATGGCTGGTATTGCCTTTTTGGATCACTAATAACACGTTGCATGTAGTGCTAACATTCATGCGTTAATTTTTCATTTAAGAATCAAGTTTTTAGTACAATGAAATGGAATATGAATTAGATCAATTATAATTGTGAATTTGTTTTAATCTTAGTTCATTTTTACGTTTTCTTAGCTTTTTTTTATTCAAATAGAATTAGATGACGTTTACTTTAATTCTTTATTTTGATTTTCTTGGTGGATTTGATTAAATTTCCTTTTAGGGGACTAGAAAGCTGTTTTAGCTGCAATAGTTCAGGCAATAATTCATCCATATAATCAGCTTTCTTATATTTAGGCATCTTTAAAATATATATATATATATATATATATATATATATATATATATATGAAAAACTTGGATCCTATTGGATAACCTAGTTAAATTTTCTATAATTTACCTGAGTAAATGTATATACTGATTAGAATTGTTAAATTTATGGGTACTTTAGACAATCTAAGTCTCTCCACCAGTAGAAACAATTTTAATTAAAGTCATATTGGTTACTATATTGAGGAGCAGTTTGGACTACTTAATTCCTTCAACCAATAGGGTTATACTATCATTGAAACTCTAACAAAGAGGAATTTTTTATTTTGGTACTTTTTTGAATGAATTTAGTTATTTTAGACATTTAACTATGATATATCAAGAGTTTTCACTTTTGTATACAGTACGCTTCAAATTGCATTTGGACCATAAGCTGATCTGTGTTTTCAATTGCACTCCTCTTAATCACCTCAGATGACAAGCTTTTCTCTCAAAGTGAGTTCGACTATAAGAAGGCAGTTGACTTGGGCTACATTTCTCCAAAACTATTTGGACTTCTTCAACTTCTCCCATCACTTGGGTAAACTGAATTATTTAATTTGTATTTGCTAATAAATTTGTGAACAATTTATTTACATTCGGTTCTGTGATCACAGAGAATCCGGAGAAGTGTTATGCCTCATCTTTGTTGAAAAAATTATTACAGCTAGAGTAATTGAAAGAGTTGTGAAGAAAGTTGCTTCTTTAGCACATTTCACAGTTTCATACATGACTGGAGCCA
>CAODLS010425236.1:0-17036 GCA_948243855.1 Flueggea neowawraea | reverse complement strand
TTTTCTAGAAAGCTTTGAAATGGTATGCATGCTAACATGTCATAACCTTCTATGCCAAAATGATTTATCATCATTAACACTAACAAGGCATTTTTCATTGAAAGCTTTTGAATCAAACAAGTCAACAACATAGATATTGTTATGTCTAGAACCAACAAATAAAGTACAATCATTCATCATATACAACACACCTATTTGGTTCAAAAATCACCTTGCAATTTTTATCACAAAAGTGACTTATGCTCAACAAATTGTGTTTTAAGTCATTTACAAGCAAAACATCATCAATGGTAGGATTAGGGGACTTACCAACCTTACCTTCTCCAATTATCTTACCTTTATCATTGTCCCCAAAGGTAACATATCCTCCATCCTTAGGTGAAATAGTTGAGAACATGGCTTTGTCTCCGGTCATATGGTAAGAGCAACCACTATCAAGATACCATATGTTCTTCTTAGTCTTAGCTCTCATACATACCTACAAAGACACATCAAACTTTTGAAATTGGTACCCAAGCCTTTTTGGGTCCTTTTGGGTTAGTAATCACTAAGTTGGGTAAGATTGTTCCTTTTGGAACCCAAATCCATTTAACCCCAACAGACCTAGGCTGCCTCAATTTGCATGAATAAGCATAATGACCATTAATGCCACAATAAGAACATGTATCATCCTTTGAAAATCCATGTTTCACAAAAACTGTTTTTGAACTCTTTTTAGTTGAAAAAGGAATGTAGCCTAAGACATGCTTAGATAAGGATTTTCTTTGAGAACCTAAGAGTTTCTCAAGGTTTTCCTTTACACTGGTGAGCTTTGTGGCAATGGATGAAAAATCTTCGACACTTTTCTTCAAAACAGAATTTTCATTTATCAAAACCTCATTTTCCTTCTCTAAGGCTTTCACCTTAGCTTCAAGTTTTGAAAAATTATTTTTCAATGCAATTGACCATTAGACATAGGTTTTCCATCTCCTCATTATCCGTGCTTGACTCATCACTATCGCTCCAAGTTGCCTTCATGCCCTTTTCCTTCTTCTTCTTTCAATATTTGGAGAATTTTTTAGGAAGAGTACACTCTTGCTTGACATGGCCGGTTTGTTGCAATTGTAGCAAATGATTGAGCTTTCCTTCTTAGAATCCTTCTTAAATTCCTTTTTTGGCTCATGTTTAATGTTTTGATTCTTGTTCTTCTTCCATGGCTTGTTCCTCATCATGGACCGCTTGAATCATCTTGCATACATTGCAATTTCCTCATCATCACTCTCACTTTCCTTTTCAATTTCAGAAATCTTCAACCACCTTAGATTTTATAGCTCTTCATCTTCATACAATCCCATCTCATGAGTGAGAAGAGATCCGAGTAGTTCTTCTAAAGGTAGCTTGTTGACGTCATTTGCTTCAAGAATTGCATCTTTCTTGGATGCCCAAGATTTAGGTAATGCCCTCAAGAGTTTTCTTACAAGCTCTAAGTTTGAGTATGTCTTGCCAAGAGCTTTCAATTCATTTAAAATGTCATTGAAGTGATCAAACATCTCTTGGATTCCTTCTTCTTCTTTCATCTTGAAAAGCTCATTCTTGTGCATAAGAAGTGGGACCTTGTTCTCCTTTACTTGGGATGATCCTTCATATGTGATCTCCAAGGTTCTTCAATTCTCATTAGCAGTAGAACACTTCTGGATCTTGTTGAATTGTGTTTTGCTCAATGCACAAAACAAAATGTGCATGGCCTTGTTGTTGTATCGCACCATTTCTTTATTACGGTCTGTCCATTCAGCTTTTGGTTTCAAGATTTCTTCTCCATTTACTGTCTTCATAGGAATATAGGGACCCGTCTCTGCTGCATCCCATACTTCTTCAGCTTCACACCTTAAGAAGACCATCATTCTTGTCTTCCAATAAACATAATCGCTGCCATCAAATAAAGGAGCTTAGTTACTAGCCAAACCTTCATATTTGGATATATGTCCCATGCATGCCATTTTGGATCTTATACTCAAGGTTGTTAGACCTTAAAATATTGAGCCTTATCTCTGATACCAATTGTAATCCCAATATGGTTATCCAAGAGGGGGTGAATTGGATTTCTTGCTAAGTATAAAAGCTTTTGAAAACTTTTGGCAATAATTTTAAAACAAAAGTTGATAGCTAAATCCAACACACAACCATAGAAACTGAAATGAAAATAAGTAAGGGATAGATAAAACAAATTTGAGATTTATAGCGATTCGGTCCTCATTGACCTACGTCCACTCCTCTAGCCTCAACTAGAGAATTTCAATCCACTAAATCTTCATCACTTGAGGGTGGAGGCAAACCGTTACAACCTTTTGTTTTTCAGGCTCATAAGATAACCTTTACAATCCCTTATTTTTAGCTGGCTCAACAAGAAAACCAATACCCACTTGTTTTTCAAAGGCAACAAACAAGTAAACATATTCTACCCATAAGCTTTACAACCAAAGCTTGTTTACACAAGGTTTAATAGAACGAGAATGATCTTCTCACACCAACTCTCAAAGAAAATAGCAATACAACAGCTTAGCTGTGGTGTAAGAACTTGAAAACACTTAGAGAGAGAAAGCCAAGAATGAAATTTACAAAGCTTGGGCACACTCTCAATGCATTCTCTATTTGTCTCTAAAGTACGTACCTCTATTTATAGGTAGACCTCAAAATGTAGTCGTTGTGAGACTTGAAATAGCCGTTAAGAGACGAGAAATAATTTCTAATTTTGATGACATCAGCAGGTACAACTTGCATTGTAACCCATGCAATGTACGTTGTAAATGTCCCATTGATGTACAATGTGACTTGCTTCCTTTCAACATGTCTTGCATCCAACCCTGATGCTTCAGCCTCTAATGTTGCATAATGTAATGTATCTTATGTTTATGCAACGTGACTTGATTCTCCATCCAGAATGCTTACCGATAACGTGACTTGTATCTTATATTGTGCGACTTGTATCTCAATTGAAAAACCCAAAATTCCTTTGATATGATTTACGTGACTTGTAGCATATGAAACGTGCATTGATCATACTGCAATGTGCTTAACATTGGATGCAACGTGCATTGCTTAACTTTTTCACAGGTTTTGTTGAAATCATAAAAACTGAGAGTCAACAATCACAAAAATTGCAAACAAAAGTCATATGACAAGTAGAAATCCTTATGGAAAACATGGACTTGTCATGAATTTACACGGTCATCATTGTCACAAAAATGCATATGATGAGTAGAAATCCTTGCAATAAAATTGGAGACTCATCAGAAAACATGCAGACTAAAATGTTGTTAATACATACGATAAGTAGAAATCCTTGAAGGGACTTGTCATGAATGCATGCGGTAATTTCCAAAGCAAGAGTTTGCAAAACGTAGATGATGAGTAGAAATCCTTGCAGTAAAATCGAGGAATCATCACAAAAGCATGTAAACTAAAGGCCGTTAAGACATATGACAAGTACAAATCCTTTTGGAAAACAAGGACTTGTACGACAAGTAGAAATCCTTCTGAAAAACAGGGACTTGTCATGAATGCACGCGGTAATCGATCAAAAAGTACAAGTAGAAATACTTGTGGAAAACAAGGGCTTGTCATGACATAATCGAAAATGAAAAGTAGAAATCCTTGTAGAAAATGGGGACTTGTCAAAACATACGACAAGTAGAAATCCCTGAGGAAAACAGTGACTAGCCACATGGTTAGCATTCTAAGCAAAACGTGTCGAAGAGGAAAGCCATAAGAAGAACAACAATCATTGACGAAAATATTAATCACTTGGCTTGAGAAAATACTCAATTAAGTGATTATGGAGTGATCAATACAACTAAGTCAAGTGAACATCTGTAAGAGCGACATCACCCCCTAGCAAGTCTTGCTCATTGGCACCATCATCAACTTCGGGTTGAGGCTGCCCACATTCACCTAATGATGTCCTTCTCTGCCAACACCATTCCAGAGGAGCATCCCATACTGGAGGCGAATGAACATTATTTATGAAGAGTTAAACTTGAGGCACTCTTTTAATGGTGGTAATCCCAGCATATTTCCCGAATTCATTGAGTTGAAATGCGCATTGAAACACCTTTCAAGAAGGAAAGGACATGAAAAGAAATTAACTTCGCCTAACCTTTGAGATGAAGTTGAAATAGGACCAAATTATTGACATTGAGGAAAAGAGACGCAAAGGTTTGGAAGATAAAATCATAGCTCTATTAGCATGGTAAATTCATGTATAGGGAAAGAACCCTTGAGGACGAAAGCAGGGCATTCAAATCATTCGTTTCAACGATCCAACTCAGAGGAAAGGAATAGGCCTCCCTTATTATGTCTATGTCATAAAATGAAATGACGGTAAAAAATTTTAAAGAGGAAGGTTTGGTAGTTTGCTTCTTGCACACTATTAAAATTCGTGAGATTTAAATTTAGAGAAATCGAGAAACTTCTTATAGACGATCCACTTTGAGATTGAGCATTCAAGAAGACAAGTCCATGGAAAAAATAAACTGCGAGGTATGTGAAAATACCTCAAACTTTTTTGGAGAAGATCGACTTCACAAAGTAAGAGATCAACAATGAAGATCCACGAGTAAAAGAACTGCCCAAAGGAATGATGCAACCTGTAAAAGGCCAAAAACAAATGAAAGAAGACTCTTATGAGGCATGTCGATAGTTGTTCAAGCATCAAAACTGTAAAATAGGAGGGAGGATAAATCGGATACGGCGGGTTTCAAGCAACAACTCTAGAGAGCGACATATCAAAGTTTGCTGGTGCAGGGCCAATGTCGTTTGCCTCTGTCGCCATGAAGAGTTTCCACTGTCATGAAAGGACGAAAACCATGTCAAAATTGCTGATGCAGGGACCGTATTTTTTCCCAGGAAGTCAATCATCCTCCACCGTCATCAAGGAGCGAACAATAACATGCCAAATTGTTCATGTAGGGCCCATGTCATTCGCCTCAGTTGTCGTCAAGAAGCCTCCATTGTCAATAAAAGAGGGACCTCCACTGTCAATGCAAGAGCGATTTCCACAGTCATGAAAAAGTGACGAAACGTTCACCTCCATTGTCATTAAGAAGATCAAGGAGCTTTCACTGACATCAATCTTTAAAAAGACGAATGACATGTCAAAATTAATGATGCAAGGCCCATGTCGTTCGCCTCCATCATCATTAAGAGGAACTCCAATGTCATCAATGAGCGACTGTCATCAATGAGCGAACAACATGTCAAAATTCTTGGAGTAAGGCACATGTTGTTCGCCCTCTATAATTATCGGTCAACTAGATTCGTCATCTTAAAAGATTGAATGACATGTCAAAGTTGCTAATGCAGGGCCCATGTCATTCAATCCCTTTGATCATCAAAATTTGAGAGCGAACATGTTAAATTTGCTGAGGTAGGACCCATATTGTTTGCCCATGCAATCGATCATCCTCCACCGTCATTAAAGAGCGAACAACATGTCAAAATTGATGATGCAGGTCCCATGTTGTTCGCCCATGTAATTTTTTGCTCCATTAGAATTGAGACAGACTAAATGACATATCAAAGTTGCTTATGTTGTGCCCATATCATTCAATCCCTTTGATTATCAAGATGTGAGATAACCCAGATGCCTCCGACACCCTCCAATCACAATAACTCAACTTGCAATATTTTCAAAACAACACAAGACGTGCGTACAAAAAAAAGGAAAGTATAATAAATTAGGTAATGTCCCGAGAGGTGGTGAGGCGATGACATATGATTTGGGCCAAACTCATCCCTGTATGCTACAGTATAATGATTTTGTACTCATTTGGAATTGACTAGAGTCACTTGGGCTCCAAGCCTAGAAGAATTGAGCCACAGGCTTGAAACACCAGAACTAGACCGCATGCTTCGAAGCTGAACTGAGCTAGGCTACGAACTTAGCTGGAGATCTGAGCACACCAGGAGGTGCCGAAGTACATTGCAGACCTTAGGAAGAGAAACTGAACATAGCTGCAATCCTAAAGAAACAGAACTTGGCCACCAATCAGGGGTATCTTAAGCCTGGGAGAGTCTGGTCGGATCATGCATATGAAGAAGCTAAGCCGCTCTAGGTCGCGGGCCTGAGAAATTCGAGTTGGACCACGGGACTGAGGAGTATGAACTGGACTGTAGTCTTCAAGGAGTAGATCTAGGCCTCAAACTGATTGGACAAGTCTGTTGGGTTGTGGGTCCGTTGTTTGGGCTCGGTATGGGATCTCACGGCAAAGGTTGAACCTCCTTGATGTAGAATCCAGAGGGGTCGGCCTTGTAAGGCTACAAGGAGAACTTGGACCGAGACGTTGGACTGCAGACATTTGAAAATCTGCAAAAGAATGGTCGTTTGAGGGATTCAAATCGCTACCTCCAGAATCAACGTCAAGCGCAGCAACCAGCTAAGCCACTATGGTCGTGTTTAAGCATCGGAGTCAACAAATTCTCAACTGTAATTAGTGGCTCCTCCAAAATGCAAACACCACTTTTTCCTCGTTTCTATTGGCAACAAACACCATGCCTCACCACTCAAAACACCACTGTAGCAACCTAAAAACAACAAATAGAAAAAAAATAGAGAGAGAGTTACCAAGGATCAACATTTTCCAAAAAACAAGAAATTAAAACTCAAGTAATGATTTTTCTCTTATCTCTTGGGTGCTTCAAGAGTTTCCTACAAACAAAGAGCAATGAGAAGGAATTTCAGCAGATAATCAACAAAAACAAAAAGAAAGAGAATAAAATGAAATTGCACTTATGAGGATGGTCTGACTCTTCAGTTGATATCCAATTAGAAGGACAAGGTCTAGGTTCTTGCTTGAGAACAATTCATACTACCAATCATAAAAACAAAAGAAGCAACAATAACAAGTTAATCATTGTTTAATAAAAAAGCAAGAACAAAACGGAAAGCATGATGGAAGCCTCACCAAGAAGCAACCATAGTGCCTGGAGGGAAAAGAAAAGAAAAACACAAAATTACCTCTGTAACTCTCAATTAAGAAATTAGGAACTAGAGGCACAACTTTGTCTCTTCGTTATAAAATAAGAGGATGGTGTAGTCAGGAGAAAAAAGAGAATAATCAGGAGGACATTTGCTCTGTTATGATTATGAGAAACTACTTGGGGCCAAGTTGGTTTCCTGAGCGTGAAAAAAAAACAACAAGAGGAAGGTTAGTGTGCGATGCCGTAAACAATCATTAAGGGAGGAGATAATGACAACAAATAAAATAAAATTGGTTATACAGATAAAGCTTGTGGGAGTTGGAGTTTCTAGAGGAATCAATAACTAATGGATAAATGTTACACATGAACAGCCACTGCGCTTCAATTGCAACTCAAATTGTCAAATGTTGAGTTTAGACCCTTCAAATTACAATGATTGGAAAATTACTCCTTGGAGAAAGAAAATCAGGTAAAATGGTCCTTAAACACGTGGCACTCCCGTGAAGACAAGGATTATCAAAAAGAAAAAAAAAACTCTTTACTATTATCTCCGAGAAGCTCAAAGATAAGAGTGAAGAGCAATTTATGTAACATAGGCCAAAAGCCCATAAAGCCCACTAATGGAGTATAGTTCTACTTAAGACCCTATCTAGAGTAATAAGTCAAGCCTAAGTAGGAAGACCTACCTTATACAAGACTTCTTCAAAAATCACATTTTATTGCATGTGGCTTAAAAACAGAAAGAGAGAAGATCTTCAGGGATTTGAAGAGATGATATTATTACGTTTAAAATTCAAAGGAAGATCCTTCCACAGCTCATCCAAATCTACCCCATCACTCTCATCACTCTATAAATAGTATTCTTCTACTTCAGAGAAAGGTACATTTTACCACCTACAAACCATACCAAAAATGTGTCAAATAGTCTACTGACTTAAGCATCGGAGTGCAATTGGGGGATCAACCATCGACCTCTCACTTTGTTTCTTTTGCAGAATTCACTTGAAGATTTGAAGACCGTTCGACTTTATTGTTGTTCCAGGCAATAACACCAAGAAATCAAGAAATTCAAAGCAAAGTTAATCTCTCTTAATCTCAAAGCAAATCCAGGAATCCAAAGCAGATCCATAAATCTAGTTAAACTCTCTCTTAATCTCAAACCAAATCAACAAATCCAGAAATTCAAAGCAAACCCATAAATCCTAAATTAACAATTCATCACACTATTGGTTTCTCCGATTTCTCTAAATCATCTCTGACTAGAGAGCTCAACACAACAATCTGCAACAACCCAGCTATCAAAATTAACAAAAATAACAACCTGGAAACAACGTTAATAGTCAAAGCCTATGTTTCCAGAATTTAACCAGAAAAATTCAATATTAAAAATTTTTTAACCAAAATCCAAAAAAAAATTGACAAACTCAAACATGATTTTGATTCACTAAACAAAACATATCAAAGCTACAAAAACAAAAACCCAATCCAAGAATTGAATCTTCATTAACCTACAAATAACAAATCAAAGCAAATCAACTCAGTAGCATTTGCTTCATCGACCGCAAACAATTTTGCAACCTCTGTGACATTACCATTAATCTGCTTTGTTTCCTCTGCCTCACCAATAGCCTCCTAATTTAACTCTTCCTCTCCCATATCCTCTTTCAACAATCCTCGTTTCCGTCTATGAGCTCAATTTTCAGGTTTCTAGAAACCATCTCCGACCAAAGAGCAAATCCTATAGTTTCAATCTCTCCCTCTTCAAATTCTTGAAACAAAATCCCAAACTTCCTCTTCAGCTTCGAAACCCGGTGACAAAGAACTGTTGCAATTTGACAAAAATGAACTCAAACCCACAAACCCAAAAATGAAAAACAAAATGAAATTATCAATTAAATAAACTGAAACCCAAAAAAAATGAAACCAGATTAGTTGGGTTTCATCATTAGAATTGTTTCATCATTCGTATGAAAATATGAGCCTCAAGATAAAAGAAATGGATAAGCCTACAAGAAACCCCCTACAAACACTTAAAGTCGCCACCTCCTTCAGAATCCTCAATTCTTCAAATTTGTTTTCATCTTCAAACATTTTCATTCACAAATCTAGAAACCCTAGCTCTTGTTATTCTCTCTCGTTCTCTCAATTCGTCGTCGATAAGATTATCAATTGAGACTGGGTGTAAATAGAGGGAAGCAGAAGTAAATAGAGAAAATTGGTGAAGAACTCTGATTTTGAATATGGAGAGAGAGGGGTGTTACTTCAGTCAGGACTCCAAACATTCGTCCTAACTAAGGACTCTTAATTTTATCCATCAGATGAAAGACAATGAATCTCAGCCATTAAATTTTTTTAATACTGGTGAAGCACAAAATAAAATTTTAGATTGCAAATTAAGTAACGGGTTGACAGATTAAGTAACAACCTCATTTATTTTCTTGTTACTCATTAATTTGGTTTGGTAAATTAAATGAATGGCAAAAAAATTTTAAAAACCAAGATTTCTACAAGTAAGAACGTCTCTTTCGTAAGCTCCTTCCATTTTCTCTTCTATACTCCACTCATTTGGAGAAGAAACCAAAATATTTTTATAGACTACATATTATTTGTAATTTTTTTTCTTTTCTACTAAAGAAAAAATGAAAGGAGCTCATTGATCTTTGTATGAGAAAGTTTTAATTTTTATAAAAAAAAAAGATTGAAATAAAGGTATGTGTTAATTTATGTTTGTTGGAATTAGCTATATTTTTTGTTAGTAATTTATTGTTAATTTTATGTAGATGAAATGTTTATTCCATATGTAATTTCAAGAAGTTTAATACTTTGTAAAAAACAGATTTGTAATGACGAAAACAAAAACAATAGTTTTAGAAAGTATGAGAGTTTCTTATTAATAATTTTTGTAATTGAGAAAAAATAAAATTTGTGCTCACTAAATCGGTTACTTAATTTTTGATGTAATTACTTAATTTTAGGGATAGTTACTTAATTATTCGTTTTTAGATGGTTACATAATTATGGATGGTCAGTACTTAATTTGGTGTTTGGTTACTTAATTGTGAAGGGTTACTTAATATCATATATAGTTACGTAATTTTAGGCATAGTTACTTAATTTCAAAATTTAGAAGGTTACTTAATTTTGGATCCTCTGTTACTCAATTTGGGGTAGGGTTACTTAATTTGGAATTGTTACTCAATAACAACCATAGTTACTTAATTTCAACAGACGTTACCTAATTGTAGCTTCTAGAAGGTTACTTAATTATGGAAACTAGGCTACTTAATTGGGCAACATGTTACTTAATTTTGTTATGTTACCTAATATCAGACCTAATTACTTAATCTTAAGAAAAGTTACTTAATTTCATCTTTGAGAATATTACTTAATTATGGATCCTAGGTTACTTAATTTTGGTATAGGTTACTTAATTTAGAACAAGTTACTTAATTTGAGCTTCTAGAAGGTTACTTAATTATGGATTCTAAGTTACTTAATTTTGGGATATGTTACTTATTTTTTTACGATTACTTAATAACAAACTATGTTACTTAAATTTAGCAGATGTTACTTAATTTTGAGCTTCTAGAAGGTTACTTAATTATGGATTCTAAGTTACTTAATTTGGGGATATGTTACTTAATTTTCTACAGTTACTTAATAACAAACTTTGTTACTTAATTTTAGCAGAAGTTAATTAGTTTGAACTTCTAAAAGGTTACTTAATTATAGATCCTAAGTTACTTAATTTGAGAATAGGTTGCTTAATTTTCTACGGTTACTTAATAACAGACTTTGTTACTAAATTTTAGAACAAGTTACTTAACTTGAGCTTCTAAAAGGCTACTTAATTATGGATCCTATGTTACTTAATTTGGGGATATGTTACTTAATTTTCTACGATTACTTAATAATAGACTTTGTTACTTAATTTTGACAAACGTTACTTAATTTCAACTTCTAGAAGGTTACTTAATTATGGATCCTAAGTTACTTAATTTGGGGATAGGTTACTTAATTTTCTACAGTTACTTAATAACAAACTTTATTACTTAATTTGAGCTTGTAGAAGGTTACTTAATTATAAATCCTAAGTTACTTAATTTGGGGATATGTTACTTAATGTTCAACGGTTACTTAATAACAGACTTTGTTACTTAATTTTAGCAGACGTTACTTCATTTGAGCTTCTAGAAGGTTACTTAATTATGGATCATATGTTACTTAATTTGGGGATATGTTACTTAATTTCTATGGTTACTTAATAACAGACTTTGTTACTTAATTTTAGCAGAAGTTACTTAATTTGAGCTTCTAAAAAGTTACTTAATTATGGATCTTATGTTACTTAATTTGGGGATATGTTATTTAATTTTCTACAATTACTTAATAACAGACTTTGTTACTTAATTTTAGAAGAAGTTCCTTAATTTGAGCTTCTACAAGGTTGCATAATTATGGATTCTAAGTTACTTAATTTTAGGATATGTTACTTAATTTTCTACGGTTACTTAATAACAAACTTTGTTACTTAATTTTAGCAGAAGTTACTTAATTTGAGCTTATAAAAGGTTACTTAATTATGAATACCAAGTTACTTAATTAGGTACTTAATTTTTTTATGTTACTTAATGTCAGAACTAGTTACTTAATTTCAAGAAAAATTACTTAATTTCAGCGTTGATAAGGTTACCTAATTAGTGATCCTAGGTTACTGAATTTGGGGAGGTATTACTTAATTTTCATGGTTACTTAATAACGACCTTTTTTACTTAATTTCAGCTTCTGAAATGTTACTTAATTATGAATATCGAATTACATAATTGGGCACCAAGTTACATAATTATTTTATGTTACTTAATGCTAGACTTGGTGACTTAATTTTAAGAAAAGTTACTTAATGTCTACACTTTGGGAAGATTACTTAATTATGGATCTTAGATTACTTAATTTTAAGAAAAGTTACTTAATGTCTACACTTTATATGGTTACTTAATAACAACCATTGTTACTTAATGTTAGGATAAGTTACTTAATTATGGATACATAATTACTTAATTGGGCACAAGGTTACTTAATATCATAACAAGTTACTTAATTTTAATCAAAGTTACTTAATTGATTATGTTTATTTTTCTTACATTTATGCAGCACATATAAGATTCTCATTATGGATAATTTCAAGGGTAAAGGCTTAGTAGATTATTGTGACTCAACTGAGTGCAGCGATGATGATGATCAAAGACAGTATATGCTTGCAGATCAAAGCATCAATGATGATGGTGGTCTTGAGTATGATGAAAAAGGAAATTGTTTAGGCAGTATGGAGGGTACCGAGGAGAATGAGGTAGTCCAGAGTAATGTAGAAGGTGACTATATAAAACTCAGGTATGAAGAGATAATGGGAAGGGAATTTTGACATTAGAGGATGCAGAGTCTTTCTACATGTCGTATGCAAGGTTAGTGGGCTTTGGAGTTCGAAAGTACTCATTTAATTAAAACTCTGACTTGCGTGCCTCACCTTAGAAAATGGGTATGTAATAAGGAGGGAATGAGGAAGGAGGAGTGGATTAATCTTTCTGGACGAAAGAGAAAGCCGAAGGTTGATTTTAGAGAAAACTTTCAAGCAAAATTTCAGGTGAATTACAATCAAAAGACAAATGTGTGGGTTGTTAATAGATTTGTGATGGAGAATAGACACAAATTAGGAAGATCAATCATGTACAATTCCTATCATCATATAGAAAAATTGATGCAGCTTCAAAGGCAGAGATTAATGCATTCAGGGGTGCCGGAGTGGACACGAGGCATATAATTGATCTGATGATGACATTTAGGGTGTTATTAGCTACTTTTTTGCTAAGAAAGAAAATGGCACTGGGTTTTATTTTAGCAACACTGTTGATGGTGATAAACGTATGGGAAATATTTTTTGGGCAAACTCTGTGAACCATTATGATTATGAATGCTTTGGAGATGTCATCGCTTTTGACTCGGCCTTCAAAAGGAATCAATACAACATGCCACTGTTCTTAATGATTGGTATAAATCATCATAGGCAAACCATTATATTTGGATGTGAAATTTTAGCATATGAGATTGCTGATAACTATTCTTGGCTTTTAAGCCAATTTTGGAATTCATGGGAGGGAGGAAACCAACATCAGTGGTGAAAGATGGGGACTTGAGTATGAGCTCAACCATTAGAGTAGTGCTTCTCGATGCTACCCATACATTGTGTTCTTTCCATTTGCAAAGAAATGCAAACCATCATGTCAAAGATCCCAAGTTTGTTGATGCATTGACAAGATTAATGTTTTGAAGAATCGATATAGAGCACTTTGATAATGAGTGGGATCAATTAATCATGTCATACAACCTGAGTGATAATTAGTGGGTGGTAGGTTTGTGGGAATCCAGGCAAATGTGGGTTGAGGCATATTTAATGGATAAGTTTTTTAGTGCTACTCGGACAACATCAAGGTGTGAAAGCATGCATGCATTCTTGAAATGATTTAAGCACAAGAAATTAACGGTTACCAAATTCATTAAACGTTACGATTTAACCCTATCAAAAATTAGGAATCGGGAGATGCATTTGGATCACCTATGTAATATCCCGTCGAATTTTCGACATAGGTCTCTGTAGTTCTGTTCATCTCCGATTCAATCCTTGGGATTTGGAGATGTTGTCTGGGTGTTGGTGGTGTTAGAGAATCCTTCTTGGGTGAATGAGTTTGGAGTCTTGAGTAACTCGTGAGTTACTAGAGTAAGAGTGGATAATTACGCGAGTAGCTTTTGGTGTTACTCGAGTGGACGGGGTTGGGTTCGTGCTTCGTGTGTTCTGTGTTCTGGGATCGAGAGTTGCTCGATTAAGCTTTAGACTTACTCGAGTGAGCAAGGCCTGGATGTTCCTTTGGGGCGAGAGTTACTCGAGTAACAATCTAAGTTACTGTTTCAACATGCATTTAGCAAAACACTGCGTTTTTCCTTTATTGATTAACACATGCATCTTCCTCTTCCATTGCCTACCATTGATTCTGTGAGGTAAGACCTATCTTTTTCCTTTATTGTTACTTCCATTTTCTCTTTGAATGCATCCTTTCGTTGTGCATTTTGGGAAGTGACCGCTAGAACTAGGGTTCAGATTTGAGATGTGTTCTTGGTGTTTCTGATGGGAATGAGTGTTACATTTAATGAAATCGGGGCTTTAGGAGTTTAGAAACACCTAGATTAAGTCTGAAATCATGAGAATCAAAGGTGTTCATAAATGGGTATGAACCAATTCGGGTTTGAGTGATTTAGAGTTACATTGTTGTATTGATGTATAGAATAATGTTCTGAAGGTTATTTAGGAGCAATGTGGGTGATTGGTAGCATTTTTGATTTGTTGGATCGTGTTTGGAGATTTATGGATAGGGAATCACTCGAGTAAGTCATAAACTTACTATAGTGAACCCAGGGTGGATTTTCTCGAGTAAGACTTTTATTACTCGAGTAATTCAAGAGGTTGTTACTTGAGTAAGCTCCCATTTTACTCGAGTAAGTCATGGCTTTAGGAGTCAAGCTTGTATCTTTTCGTATTTGTTGATTTATAGGAGTTAGGAGCTTTATTTGATGATTTTGACTACTTGGAGGACTAGTAGAACTCTTTGAGGACCAACTTGGAAATTTTAGAAAAGTATGAGGACCAAAACATAATTTTACATAGGTAGGGGACCTAACTATAATTTTACGTAGATTCCAGATTTTGGGTCAATAGTGATAGATTCTCTTTTGAGTTAGGCTTTCAGTGACCTCGGTGGTCAGCATCTGCATATGCATATCATGCATTCAGTACCGCCACAGTACCAACATCATTTTTCTGATATCTATTATGGATGTATCCATTCCAGTTTTCTATTCCTGTCAGCACGATTAGCCATCGAGTGGGATTTGACTGGATTGTCAGCTTTGGACACTAGGTGAGTGAAATGACAGCTTCAAACGTGTAGTGTAAGCCTTAGCCCTAAATAAATTGTATCCAGATTATATTTTATATATAAATATTATAAGGCATTGTTTTATCTCATTATTATTCCTGTGCATATTTAATTTGATAAAACATCCATGAATAGTGATTCTGCTTAAGTTATCAAATATGTGATTTGGATAGTAAAACCTTGAAGCCTAAAACAATACTATTCCAAATGTCCCTAGTCGATTATTATCATGAGAGTGACAATAAACTAAGACTACTATATGCTCTGTGAGATGATCATGTTTTACTAGTCATAGGATATGAGATATGAATCAGAGAATATAAGAACATGTTAGAGAACAGTGTTTTGGATCAATCCACTTATGAGAATACTAAATGGTTGAAAGGTCATAAGTATTTCTCATATAATGCTTATCCTAGAATCCCTCGACCTGAAATCACTATGGATTCTTGGGTGATTTCTCATATACTTTGACATATGCCTAACGTTATTTGTCATGAGTAAAAAGTATGGGTATGATTGGGTATGACATGAGTCATGCTAAGGAACATGAGTGAAGTGAAGGGACTGCCACTCTCGAAGAGAGAGAAGATATCACCGGTCAATTGATTAGTGAAACTGAGTAGTGTGTGGCCACACCCAAACAAAGGGATAAGTATTATCCTTTGTTTGACTTAGTCAGGATCACTTATAGATTAAGGAAATATTTTAGCATCAATAAGGGTGACTCGTTCCATGCCTTATGCTGATTCTGATATCGAGAGGCAAATGGTTGTATAAGGTTGTAATTAGGTTATGTTGATTCGTAATTGACATTCATTTCAATTTGGGTAATCATAATGTCTTGCTAGAGAACAATTATGATTTATGGGCTTTAAATTAATTTAAGCATCATTGTCAACAATGAATGAACCTACAGGATCGCACACAATAAAGATTTGAATTTCCTACAAAGGTTCTCTCTTTGTAGCAATTGAATTATTAACATGATTAATTTGATTAATCAATAATGATTCGGAGTTTTATTATTTATTTGTTAAATAAGATTTAATACATAGTCCATTAATGTAATTGACTTTTAATATGAATCACCAATTATCGTGGTTATAATTATTTAATTATGTCTGACATAATTCGGTCCATATAAGTGATTTATTTTATGATAATATATCATATAATTAAAAGCCCACTAATATTAATAAAACCCATGTGATTTTTGGCCTTTCCTAACCTAAATTGGAGGGAGAAAATTCGGCATACAAATCTAAAAAAGGGAGGGAGAAATTCGGCTCATTTTTTCTATTTTTTAGGAATCATTTTCCTTGTGTGACAATGATGAATTCTGCACAAGCAATTACTAATTAGGAGTCCATGACTAATTAGGAGTTTTATTCTTGTTTGACAAGGAAAATAAATATCCTAATTTTCATGTGACAAAATTAATTAGGAAGTATTTATTCTTGCAAGACAAGGAAAGCAAATCCTAGTATGACTAGGACAAGAATTTGGCACACATCTTCTAAAATCGGAAGATGCCAAATTCTTGGAGGCAAGGAAGAGCAATTTTGGATCCTTAGTGCTACCTATTTAGGTATTCTCATATGCCTATAAATAGATGCACACCTTGCCATTCAATTGATTCCAAGGCAAAGCCAAATTAGTGAGTGCCACTTTCAAAGAGAGAAAATTACTTTGTGAGTTTTAGAATAGAGATTCTAAAAGAATTGCTAGCACACATTAGCTTAATCAATGATCTTGTGTGTGAGAGAGAGTAGAGGGGAGTCGTCTTTTGGCAGTCCTTATTGTCAATTGCATTCGGCTCAACACAAACGAAGGAGGAGGAGAAACCAATTCGGCAATACCTTGCTTTTGGAGAAAAACAATTCGGCAAAGATTTTTAACGTACATATATTTAGCCACTTCAATTAATTATGATTACATACAGTTTTCCTGGATGTTTCTTGTGTGATATTATTGGTTGTTCCGCTGCATTTGGTGTTGTTTATTCGCATAAGAAACCCAACAGTGGTATCAGAGACAGGTTTGTATGTTTAATCAATTTGATTAGTAGGTTTGGTTTTTCTTATAATGTGATTATAT